>JBBDHG010000076.1:2405000-2505000 GCA_037951165.1 Lophius americanus | reverse complement strand
GTCAAGTGTGTCTATTAAAGGGAGAGGGGGGAGGCAGATCAAGGTAGACGTTGAATCTAGTGTTACAGGGAAGTTGTGTCAATACTGTTTTCATTCAGGAGTACTTCCCTTAATTTACCCATGCTTTGTCCTGTGCTTCTGGAAACAGCACCTATTCATTTTAAACCAGAGTGGGATCTCAAAGTCTGATGCTTCTGCTCATATTTATCTGAAATCTGCAATATTTGTTTTTCTGTTTATGTGTAGTACCTCTTCCACTGCGGCCTACGAAGCGCAGGTCGTTGAATCTGGCAACTTGGTTCTTGATGGCAGCTGTGGCGTTGCGAAGCTCAGCGGAGTAGTTCTCATCGTTTCCTGCCATCACTGTCACCAGGGTGCCATCCGGGATGTCCCCTAGGGCAACCACCTAGTGATATCATGGGAGAACAGTGAAGAGAAAATGAAGTTTTAGATTTCATTAACGTCTCGCAGACACGCTCACAAGGCAGAAAATACCAAAAATGCCAAACAAATTTTCCCATAAAACAAAAAGAAACTGAGTAAATACAAAACAGTCTTCAGTTATTAAAGTACTTTATTGGGTAAAATTGCTATCCATTAATACTGATTACCATAATAGCTAATTTGTCACATTTTAGCGGCAACCATATGCTTCTGACAGCTGGAGATGAGTCTCTGAAATCACTATGGTTAGACAGTGGCACTGAACTGTGTCCATATGCAGCAAATCATCCCCCACAACATCACACTGCCACCTCCATGCTTGACTGTATAGCTATAAAGTTCTTTTTGTGGAGTGTTGTATTTGGTTTACACCAGATGTAATTGGACCCCTCTATTCCAAACGTTTTTCTACTCTACCATCATCAGTCCATAGAATATTTTCCTAAAATCTCTGAAGGTCATCAAAGTGAGTTGTGGTAAAATTCAAATGAGTAGTTATAAACTTCGACCTTTATTGAGGTGAGAGAGGCCTACAGTTCCTAGCATGTTTTTTTCGATCTTTTGTGACTTCCTGAATGAGCCTTCGCCGGGCTCTTAGAGGAATTTTGGGAGGTCAGAACCTTCTTGAAAGGTTCACTATTTGTCCAAGTCTTAACTTTTTGTAGATAATGTGTCTCAATATTGATCAGTGGAGTCCTAGAGCTGTAGAAGTGGATTTCTAACCCTTCCCACGTTTATGAATTACAATCATCTTCTTCCTCATCTCTTCTGGAAGTTATTTTGATTGAGAACTATGAGCCATCTTCCTGCTTCTGAAAATTTACTTTTTATCAGGGATGATGTGATCAGATCCGGGTGTGTCTAGTCTAACTAATACAGTTTATTAGGACTTTTTGGTTCAGTGAATCGAATTATTCAAAATGTCTACTCAATGTTTACACAGGTTGCCTTTGTTTTATCTTAAACTCAGTTTGAAGATCCAACACAATTTAGACAGGTTTACTCAAAATGAAGAAGAAACCAGGAAGTCACACACTCACACACATTTTTTCACAGCATTTCCCATCTGTAAATGAAAACGTGTGACACTACAGAACCTATTCTCCTCCTCTGCCAAAGCAAACATAGTGATGCCGATGCTAATTTCCATATTAATGCTTATCACACCAAACCATCAGAGTGCAAATGACCAACACAGACAATGCTTCGTTTTCAACTTCTCCTTTCAACCTGAACTAAGCAAGTAACCATAGAGTGGGAAACTCTGTGTAAAACCTCGATTTTCCACTTTATAACGTCTCAAAGGTCCCGTTTATGAATTTTAAAAAAGCAGTGAATATTCCAGTGAATAATATTGCTCAATATAATCTCTCTTCTTTCCTGTATAAGTGGCCTTGAGAATTAATTTACAATCAATATGCTGATGTTCCAATGATCCACCAATGACAGTATTGATCCGAGTTTGCAGCCGAATGTGATTGGATGAAATTGTTGCGCGATAGCAGTGCAGCTGTGACTCGCTGGCATGTTTGAGTCAGTTTGCACTCAAACACAGTGTAAGAACAAAGTGCAAACACAGGTAAGAGAGAGAGAGAGAAAGAAAGAAAGAGAAAGAGAGAAAGAGAGAAAGAGAGAAAGAGAGAAAGAGAGAAAGAGAGAACGAGAGAAAGAGAGAGAAAGAGAGAAAGAGAGAGAGAGAGAGAGAGAGAGAGATGCAGGAATCCAGCCAAGGAGAATAAACAAGATAAAGGAAACAGTTATGAAACTCTTACTGTTGTCAACTTGTCTGTTAATTTTTGTGTAAAAGATGTGTGTGACTACCGGAAAGTGTGCGTTATCATTTGTGCATGAAATGTTTCAATTCTACTATGGGTGTGTGTGTGTGTGTGTGTGTGTGTGTGTGTGTGTGTGTGTGTGTGTGTGTGTGTGTGTGTGTGCGTGCGTGTGTGTGTGTGTGTGTATGCATCTTAACAGTCATCCATTATCAGTAAAAGGCAGTGACATCCGCTCATGACACTCCATAATGCTGCATAATGCACCAAACTCACACTCACACATATACACACACGTATACACACACACAGGCATGTGCCAACACTAATGCATAAAACTCAATAAATCAATCAGTTGTTTGTTCTGCGGCTAAAAGCTGCTTTTTCACAAATGCATTTTGTCTCAAAGTGCAGGAAAGACGTCCACATCCCCACACATTGATGCACGAGAGGATACGCTGCACGGAAAAATTTAACTCATCATACTGAAAACACTGACGATGGACAGATCACATTATTCCAATTTTTATTTTCGAATATAGCATATCACACTCTAAATTGACAAAATGGTTTAAATAAACACAATCTTGCACGATTCAATGCCCGTCCATCACAGGAATCAGTTGATCATATCGTAAAGTAAAAAGCGAATATCTTCAAAATTTGTATCTAAAGGATTTTGCATCAAGAGAATTTTGTCCTACCTGTTAATTATAATAAATAATTTAAAATCTAAGTGAATCATGTAAAAAATGTTTTATCACAGAGCAGGAAACCAGAGTTTTTTTAAAGGGCCAGCTACAATCTATTGTTTAGGTATAAATGTTAAGGAAATATGTCTTCCTTTTTAAAGACGGATGTTTTATTTGCCCCTTAATGTTTCCTTTATTTGTTAATATGCCCCAGAATTTATTATTTTTTTTAGAAAATTGACAAATCTGAGTTTGTTTTTTTATATGTTAAGAATAATTTGGTCAATATTGTGTTGTGCGACACAAATAAGTTGACATGATATTTAACCAAAAAATTATTGTTCTGATAAGTTACGTTAACTGTTACACTGCTAAAAATACCTACATACGCTCCCACTGGTGCTTAAATAATATTGTTTTGCCTAATTTAAGAGACATGAGATTTATTTTGATATCAAACATCTTTTTCAAATTGTTTAATCAAACAAATTATTTTTTTGATATGGGTTTTTTATGTTATTTTTGCAAACCATTTTAAATAATTAGATTAGTAACTCTGCATGTAAAAAAAAATACCCTTTTAAACATCATAGTCCTACAAATTTCTCAACCTTTATCTTAATTATCACAAGTAAAGATGATTTTTTTTTCAAAGTAAGAGCGTGAAGTAACTTTCACAGTTACTCGTGAGAGTAATATATTATTATTACAATATTATTATTAGATGATTACTGATGCAAAAGCTTAAATGTCCTAAGGCTGACTTCAAGTCTGTGCTTTCTTTGTTGATCTAAAATGTTGTATGCAAGTCTTACACTTCTCAGTGAAATGTAGTGGTATGGAGGTAAAGAGCGAAATACAAACCTTAAAAGCGATGGGTAGAGTCTTGTTGCACCTCCAGTGTGTGGGCAGGACGGAGCAGAGGAAGTTGGGACTGTCTGTCTTCACCAGCTCACCTGGATGGTCTGAGATCACCTAGAAAAAAAAACATCAAAGTTACCTCCTGAACTCAAAGATGAGCTGTGTCAGTTTGTGCCGTTCATCATTGGAGAGTGTATATTCAGTACCTCCACCATGCCACGGTCGGCCATGCGTAGCTTTCCAATAAGAGTGGCCCCGCCTGCGGCCTCCTGGGCACCCAAGGGAAGGGCCTCGGCCATCTTCCCCCCTGAGGCGAGGGTGGTGGAGGGAGGGGTGTAACGCCGGCCCGGGGCAGGGTCTAAGAGAAAATAGATGAGTTCATTTTTCTTTTATGCTGCACTTCATATCTTGTTCGTTGAGTCAGCAAGCTGGCCTACGGACCTCCATGGTTAATATTGAATTAAAATTTGGCAATTATTAAAATCATTTTTAAGTGAAAATGCCAAAATTCCAGTGGTGCAGCTACAAATCTGGCTCCAAAAGTGATTTTTATCCCCCTTTTTTATTTTCCTAATACAGATTACTGTTTTTCCAAACATTTTATTATTTAGGATTGATTAATTGAGAATATTTTCATTTAGATTTATTGAAGATATGACACACACGCACACACACTCACACAAACACACCCACCCACACACACACACACACACACACACGCACACACACACACACACACACACACACACACACACACACACACACACACACACACAACATTATGTGATGACATACACAGGGTAATTGGAATACCACAGTGTGTTGTCATAAAACACAACACAGCAGAAACTCCCTGTCACTCATCCCTACACTTTTCCAGTCTTCTTTCAATTAATAGAATAAATTGAGAATGTCCAGACATGTAATATAATATCTGTCTGGAAGTAATAAGAAGATAACTGCGTCTGGTGAGAAAAGTGGATAAAGAAGAGGAAATCTGAAAAATGAGCTACGTCAGTGGCTCCTGTTGGTTTGTCAGTCAGCCAACCCACAATTGAAGCCACATGCGGTTTGGAGTTAAGTTTAAGGTTTGAATCCCTCCCACAGCTACTATACACTACCACTCACCGAGCCGTGCCAGTAGTTTTAACACATATTGTTGAGATCTTGAGTCATAAGTTTGGAGTCTGAGACTATAAAATTAGTTGAATAAGCTTAGATCTGACTGGAAAGTTTTGCACCACAAGCAAACTAAAAGCCACTGAGGAAGAAAGATTCCATGTGTGAGCGTCTGTTCATTTTTCTTCTCGAAAATGAGATTATTTAAATAATAACGTTTGAAAACCAAATTTTAAAAGATGTGATCCAGTTGTTAAAAGCTTGGATATCCTCGTCCTTAGAGCAGTAAAGAACCCATCAGTTTTCGACAGTTAAGGAGGCTGTAAGGTTGTAGATTTTGCTTACGGCTGATCCATCAGCATTTATTCTGCTAAAGCAGCAGCTAAACAATCTCTGAAGAGGATTTTTCCGCCAGCATTGGTAGGAGGTGTTGGATAATACATTTTAGTTGATGCGAATGTAAGCTCAAAGTTGTCTGCTAACTTATTTCAAGGTTTTCTCATGGACTCTGGGAGAAGAAGCAAAAATAATTACAATTAAAAACAAAATAATAAGTTTTGTGTTCATACAAATTGTGATTATTCTTCAGCAAGCATTAATTGGGGGGGGGGGGAAGCAAGTCTAATATCTGTATTAAAAATATCCTATAACCTTAACAAACCTAGATCCGTTCACTGTATGCATTAGCCCATAATGCCTTTTTAATAACATAACAATAATAAGGTAAAAACTAATTATATACATTTAGTTAATTATGTAGACGGGGAACTTCTAAAATTATTTTAAACTTGCTATATTGAAAGAATTAGTGTCTATATTTTGATAACGCATGCCAATGCATGTCAGTGTTTGTGTCTGTGATTTAAACATGTTGAACAAATATTTATAAAATGATTATCAGTTACAGAGGCCCCAAAATACAATACTACCACAAAGGGCACATAAGAGCTTTCTATCCGTTTCATTACTTCTTGTTTTATATTTTTATTACCAGATGGAGTAAAATTATCATATGGGAGAATATATCGATATATGTGTAGAAATTATTTCCCCTAGAATAATTTCACCAACCTCAATTTCACAGCAAGCATCAAAGAAACATATTAATTTTCATGAAGACTGGACTTTTACCGTATTTCGCATCCCATAGAAACACCATTTGTGCGCCACAGTGAAACCACAACTTTCTTGATCTTCAATATAAACTTCCTCGATTACGTTTTGTAATCGGAAAACAGATGTTTTCTTTTCTGTGTAGTAGTTAAAAGTTGGTAATTTCTCGACAGTCCAAATGAGTTGCTGCGGAGCTCTTTACTGTCCAAACGCGCCGGACTTCAGCTTCAGTGCCTAAAAGCCCCAAAGCAAAACGACATCCTGGCAGATTTCCATACGCTTTTGAAAAACACGACTTTCCGTGTTTTTTCTGTTGTTCTCTCTGTAGAATAGAATATTGGAGTGGAATGTGGCGAAGTCGTCACACCTCCAGCACTTGACTCCTTGCAGTTGAAATTCCACGCAATTTTGCCATTAACAGTGGAAGAAAACCTGAAGTCAAACCGGAAGTACACTATGAAGTTTTTACTGTAAGTCTCGTTTTCTCCAGATTTTAATCGTCTCTATCGGATGAACCGCTCCGTGTGCGCCGCGCTCTCGTTCTTATCCCCTGTGCGTTTATCTCACCACCTCTACTCATGAGTGGACATCCCCTACTGACAGCGGCTGGCTTTTACCGACAGACCTCTGGATTTGCATCTCGTCTGTGCGCGGAGCATTTCCGCCAATAGAGAGACTCGCAACTGGTTGCCAACAGGAGGGGATTGCCCAATCAGACTTATGTCCGTCTGAGAAGGCGGGGCTTAGGTCAGGGGTAGACAGAATGAAGCAGAACCGCAATCATCTTTAACCAAAAAAAGAAGAGCCTAAAACAGACTGCAATTCTTCGAATATGATCAAATATTACATTATGATATTTTTATCAACTGTGAGTTTAGTCTTAGCAACATGGAAGATATAGATATAAAAAATGTCAGCCTCATCTAAAAAGTGAAGTAACAAAGCAAATTTTAATGAAATACAGCAAATTATGAAAAAGTATTCTTTATCATATGGCCAGATTGTTTGAAAATAATTTTTCCCCACAAAACGTCATATTTTGCGAATGGCGATAAAGATAGCATCCAAACCAGGTTTCTAGTACAGGATATGGTCAATAGGGGGCAGTAAGTGATTTAAGTCCTGATAAGTTCTCCATGTAAATCTTCCTGACAGTGCATTTGAAGAACCAGCGTTAAATCAAGAATACCTCAGACCATACTCTGTTTATGTATATATATATATATATATATATATATATATATATATATATATATATAATTTTTGTAGGGTTTTTAAAGATATCCCTATGCCTCCCTCTTGTCTTTAAGAAACAGAAACATCAGAAGTATGACTTCAAACTGGTCCTTAAATTATTGAGTCACAAATCAGCTGCAGTTTGTTTCCAGTAAATTAAATATTTTCTTCTTGAATTAGCAAAAAGGAACGATTTTTTTTGCAAATATGTTTTTTCTCTCTAACTTAATTCAAATCAATTATGTAATGAATTTTTTTTTAAGTCTATTCTCAAATGTTTTAGTCAGTTTCATCATAATGTAACTGTATTACTTAGTAGAATTATAAAGTATCTGTGATTACTTCCAAATCTTAATAGTGATTCACTATCTGCATAATTCAATTTGTGGTATGTTTTGTGCCATTTGCCGGTGGGTAGGCGGGTAAATTTCAGTATTTAGTTAAATACATATTCAGAAAAATAAACCTGACTTGTTGATGAATCTGAAAAATGTCTTATGGATGTAAATATGATACGTGTCCTGTATCATTGTTTTATTCACCATCATTGTCTATTTTCTTGTTCGTATCATATTTCACTTGTTTTGTTTAATTTCTTTTCATAGTTACCAAACTTTGTTATTGTTGATGTTTTTAGTGTCTTAATGTTGTGCATTAGGCTCAGCATCCTTTTTTAACTTTTGTTTCACTTAATCACCCTTTAAGGTTCCTAAAAGGCATAAAAACTGTTTGAAAGATGATATATAAATACATTTTGATTGATTAATGACATGTTTTAAACATTTATGATATAGTAGAACAAAAACATTCATCTTAAAAAAGTATTCACAATATTTCCTAGTAAATCCTTTCATTTAAATTTAAAATTAATAATACACAGATGAGAATAGTGATACATTAAATCACTTTGTTCATTTCTGTCATTAATATGATAACATAAAGAAATACATTATTATATTGAAAATATAGATGTAGCGACGAGCTGAATGGGGGGCTCTTTTTTTTGGATCCAGGTAAGGGAATTGGAAGAAGTTAATGCTTATGCAAAAATATAAAAAATTAAAAAATTATATATTCTCCCATCTATGGAATTAGTTATGCCATTATTTTATCTTCATACAAGAAAATAAAACTTACTGGAAACTGTGCTGTCATGTATCCATGATGAACAAACAGCTGATAGATAATGCAGAGATCTTCATACAAGAAAATAAAACTTACTGGAAACTGTGCTGTCATGTATCCATGATGAACAAACAGCTGATAGATAATGCAGGGATGTGAAATAGCTGTGCATCATCTCAACATCCCATAATCTATGTGTTATAATAGCTTCCACGTACCTTTAAGCCATCATTGTTTTACCACATAAGAAGATATACTACTGATAATAATAAAAAAAAAGAAGAAGAAGACAAATAAGTGAATTCCATTAAAAGAATCATTAAATTTGAGGGCGCCCTGTCTCAACATTATGGTGTTTGATTTGTCTAGAATGCAGCGCCTGGTGAATGTGCCCCATTCAGTGCAGCCTTTTTAGGAGTCAATCTGAGTTAAATCAACATGCTGTCGAATGAGTTTTCAGGAAGTGCCAGTCTGCTCCTGCAACCATCCTCTGTAGCCAAAGGGGGCATGATAAAAAATGTAAATGCCTCCACTCTCGTCTCAGCCTGAGGTGGATGTGACGTGATTTGCCCTAAGAAATATCGGTTTTTCAATCCCACAGGGAGAGGCTATTTTACATTCTTAACCAAAGATAATCTGTAAAATTCAAACAGATTGAAATAAAATCACAGAAAGATAACTTACTTGAATAGTTTGTCACTGAAACAGCACCAATAAAACACCACAGCGTTTCCCTTCATGTAAGCTTTTCTTACAGGCACAACATGTTAAATCTGCATCTAAAGCACTTCTGCCAATCTGCAATTTCATCAAAGTTGGTGTCATTAAATCTGACTCTGGTTATTTATTCCTCAAAGAACCACACTTATTAATAATTCAAACACAGAAGGGTGCATTGAAACTATATCTGTGAAAATTTGGGCTCTGCCCAGAGAGACAGATTCTATAGAGAAAAAATGGCCGTGGATGCTCAGCAATTCACGTTATCATGTGTCATCATACCTAAATATCCTGATCGTATGTAGCACATTTCAGAAAAATATGCCATGAGATGTATTTCATATCTGGAAAGTACGTAAGTGAAATAATTGGCTGAAAATGAATAATTTTAACTATATGATTAAAATCCATGGGAGGAGAGGATTGGATCTTGTCTAAACGGCCCTGCTATGCACAAGTCTTGGACAATGATGTCACTCAATTTGTGCAAGGTGAAATAAAATCGGGATGATATATGACAAACATATGAGAAGACAAAGAAAAAAAAAGCAGAGTAGAGAGAAAGAATGACAGAAAAAAACATGACAAAAAGAGAAGACTTGGATTTCGCCAAGCCAGCATTTCCCACTGGATGCCTGGTAAGGTGAGCCGGTCAGTGTCCCTTGCTCCATAATCAATGTTCAGTCACAATCGCCTATCAAAGTTATTGATACCGCATCACTTTGTATTATCTGCCTTAGTGAAAATACTTTGGCTAACTATTTTTCAATTTACATATAAACTCAACAAACATTTCCACAAAACCAAACAGATGGTAGAATGCCGGAGTAATATTCACGATTATACACCTTCTCCTCCAATCAGATGTGAAACAATGTGCAATGAAAATTACATAGGCTGCCGAAAACATTTAAAACTAAGGCCAAATTCACCAGAAGCTTTAAAAGATCATAAACCTTATTGCTGACAAGAAGGTCAATATTGATAAAACCGTGCATACTGTTCAAAGTCAGCATTTTCTTTCCAATTCTCGCTTTATAAAATAACTATTATGCTCTTTTTGGGAAACTGAAACAACAAGTTAAGTGTAGGTATACAATTCACTCCAGTGACAGGGATTTAACTGGTGGCCTGAATATAAACTACAATTCCACATCCTTTGTTTTAAAGAAGTTTTGATTGCTGCATTGGCTCTGAATGTTAAACTGAACCTAAAATGTGAGGTGAAGATTTTCTTCTTACATGCCAAATGATTCCTAGAAACTGTCCAAGACAACCAGTTTGAGAGAATGTGTATTACAAGGAGGAACATTGGGTACTTATGCAATGCTTTCTAATGTTTCCTGTAGCAAGGCATTAAATTCCCAACATAGCAGTTAAATTACTCAGCTTCTCATATCAAGAAGCCCAGACATTTCAAGTATCCAAAGGTAATGAAGAGGTTGGAGTGTTCAAATAAAATATGTGGGTGATTAATGTGTAACAAACATTTCTGAACCCAGTCATAGAAATGAATACTGATTATACTGATTATTTTAAATTACATATACATTAAAAAAACGACAAAACTGTTCCAACAATACTAGGTGATGATAATGACTTTTAAGTGTCAAGCAGAATTAGCTTTACCGAAGAGTCCGCTGCCTGTTCGGCCTTTCCTCATCAGATACATGGCCCAGGACAGGGGGCCGGAGCTGGAAAAAGCCCCAGAGTTCATGCTTCAATCCTGGGTGTGAAAGCAGCAACAGCTGGGCCCAAATATCCAGCTCCCAGAGGGAGGAGAAAATAAGATACCAAGAAACAAAAGTAATAAGAGGAAGGAAGACAGGAAATGAGTATTAAGAGCAAATCAGAATGAATAGAAAACGTAGATTAGAAAGAGACTTAACTAATTTTTTTTTTAAACGTCTTTTAGTTCCAAATCTGAAGTCAAAAATACATTTCAAAGATGTTAAGTTGTTTGAGAAAGAAGACCTACTATCTGTCCTCACCTTCACAAACTGCCTTTATATCCCTACCTCCTATGCTCACCCCCTTCCCCCCTTCCACCATCTCAGCCTTGATATTAGTAAAAAATAAGAAATAAGTGAGGGAGAAAAGAGGAGGAGGCATTGGTGAAGGATGAGAGGAGCCAGTCAAGCTTAATTCATTCCCTGCTTCTCTAAAGCGTAGCCACAGGGGACACGACTCCACTTTGCCCTCAGGCTCTTTAAAGCTGCTAATTTCATTTAGCTACTCAAATGATTTTCTCCCTTTATTCTCCCTCCCTAAGTTCATCTAAGTTCTGGTTGAATATCGAGGTCATTCACTTGAGTGATATTCATTTGTTTGTCTCAATTATTTAACCTGTCAACATAATTTGTCAAAGCTAGAACCATGTTCTGTACCAAGCTTGTGCAAAAGTTGCACAGAGGGGAACTTTCTCTACAACGCATTTTTATTTTTACACTGAAGGAAACACTGGCAGAGCGTGGCTGTGTCTGTATATCGCTTGAGTAGTGAGTTGGTGTTCCGTGAGCAAAATTTACATATTGTATTGCACTGGTGTGGTGTATTCTGGTGTGATTTATTATATACTCGTAGAACAGTGTGTTCTAAACGACAGAGTAACATTGGAAGAAAACAGTTATATACCTTCCCTGTTACATGATGGCTGATCACCGTCTGCTCAGGGGGTGGAGTTTCCACCCATCATGCTCTCTCTCCAATTTGAATACACTTTCTTAGCTGCTATTAGCTTACGATTGTGACATATGATGTCATTAAAATGTCACACGCGTACCCTGCCATTCTTGGCTTCTTTTAAAACATCTGATTCACCTCGATTACTGCCTCCATCACGTTGCTCAGAGATGGAACAACTCAGACCTCGCCATTGCACCGCAATTGCATTCATACAAAATAGATTGATGGAAGAAAGCTGCAGCACACCCACTTTGAAAAAAGCTACTGGAAATGCTCAATTCACGCATCACCCACTATTAACCATCCCAATCCTCAGGTTATGTAGTCTACCTGTCTTAAGAAATTGAGAGGCTGAAGCCAAATCATAAAGTTATTAATCGCCTTCGTACTCCAAAACCTTTATTTATTCCTTTTCAGTTTTTCATAGATGGACTTACTCTTCTGCTTGGGATTTTTGTTGTTTTTCTGTCGATTCTTATTGTAATACCAACAGCTTCAGCTCATAGTCTGCTGACATGACAATCTTCATCAGAATTGAGTAGATGTCATGTTTACCTCAATCAACGCAAGTTGTCCTTGTACATTGTGTTGTTTAGATGTGTAAATTATGACTTGTGTTGCTGCCTTCTTAGCCAGGTCACCTTTACAAAAGAGATGCCTGATCTCTTTCCTGATTAAATGAAGGTTGACAAAAATAAATAAATAAATCCTGTTCTTGGAGGTGTTGTGGAAGGTTAACAACTTTTGTGAAGTTTCACTGATATTCTAAGTTTTCTCCATGTGTAGATACGGTGTCTCACTGGGGATTCCCAGAACCCTAGAAATAGCTATGCAATCCTTCTAGAATGATGTTTTTCAGTCTCCTTCTTCTGGAATCTTCTAGAATTTCTTTTGATTTTGGCGTCATGTGCTCCTGGAGAGACCTACCTCCTCCCTAAAAATTGTATATTTAAGAGATGAAGTGATTGAACCGGGCTGGTTGTGATCAGGTCTGGACAGTTCTAGTCCAGCAGCAATCAATCTTTAATGCAGTTTGGTTCCAAAAAAAAGATATCCACAACCAGACCTCAAGGTGACCGCTATGACACACACACACACACACACATACACACTCGGAGACAGTGAGATTCCCACCGTTACTCGCCCGGAAGTCCTTTGGCCGGTGATGTCATCACAAATTTCCCTCTGTTTGTGTGTACGTGTGTATGTGTGTAACTGCTCAACAACTCCCTGTAGACCTCAATGGCAACCTCAGCCCACCAGTGTGTGTGTGAACGGGTTATGGTGAGCCACAGTGGTCGTCTGAGGTGTGTGTGTTGATCATGGTGAACCTCACTTATTTCGCCATAGAAACATAACAGTTTCGGTAGCAGACAGATTGTTTGATGTAGCAGAATTATAATTGTCCTCTTTTATTCTTTTATTTGATATTTAGTATATTCCATTAATTCAAAATTTATTTTCATCTATTTAGATGACATCTTTTCAGTTTCGATAAATCACTTTTTACTGTGACAAATCTTTGGATTGGGAGCCCTGACTTTCGCTGCCACAAAATTAAACGAGAAAAGTTAGTGAAAACATTTCATGATCAGTTCTAAAATGTGAAAACCAATAATCTGCATACAAAATAAATGGGAGTGTGTAATTCAACTTAGAAGGCTGGCGTTGAATGTCATATTGGTCTTGTGTTAAATAACCAAGAGTAGATCTATTAGAATTGTCGGGAAAAAAAAGTTAGAATGATAGATTCAGGTGTTTTGAAGGAGTGAAGAATTATTTAAGACCACCATAGTTTTTGTGATAATTATATGGTACTTAGTACATTGTTGTATATTTATTTTCATTTCATTATTCTCATTGAAAAGTAATACATTTATTTAATTTTGCACCTTTTAAACTCGTTTTTCAAAGTTCTTTGACAAACAAATACTTGTAGATAATATTTTATATATTATATAAAATGATATAATATAATATAATATATAATTATAATAATAATATAATCCAAAAATATGCTAAAAAGTAAAACGACATAAAACAATAGAATCATTTGAATGAAAGAATAAAAAGATGACATTGGTACTGTTTCAGGTCATTTAAATGAAGAATCATATTTTCTATGGCGCAAATTTTGGGTTTGGTTTGTTTGGATTCATCTAATAAAATTTAAATATAAAGCTCATCTTTTGTCAGTGACTTGGTATGGTCATTTTAAGATACACCAGTGACAGACACTAAAGCTACAAAATTGAGTGGAAAAAGCAAAAGCAAATGTTTTCTTATTTTACTTTAATTACATTTTTGGGAGTTATTTTCATCGAGTAGCTAAATGGGCCTATATGTTAAGATTAAACTTTGATTATTATAGTTTTAATGTTTAATGTTTGACGTGAATTAAGTTTCGATTTTTTATCCTGGCCTTTTGCAACCCTGATTTTTATTCTGTAAGATTGACCACAATATAACTGTAAAAAGGTTCAGCGTCACATCAATCAACTTACAAGTGAGACGATATTAAATATGTTGACTGTGAGTTTTGAGTGTAATATTATGAGATATCACATTAATCAATGTATGCTGAGCGAGCATTTTCCTCGATAAAGTTAACATTTTTGGAAGAAGTACCTTATGAAAAGTTATTTGAAAAATAGTAACAACTAGTAAGTTGTTGTTGTTAAAGTGAACTATACTAATTATTATATATTAGTAGATTAAAGGTAAATGGCGTGTTTCAAGTATTCAGCATTTATAACACAGTTATACACTAACACAATAATCATAATAGGAAGGAAATGAACTCAATATAGATTCCTCCTCTCTCTCTGTGCCAGCGGCTGTCTATCCCTGTCGTCCCCTGAGTTGCGGCCACCCTGAGGCCAATGACAGTGGCATGGAGAGGATCAATACCACACACACACCACTGCCACCCTGAGTGAATGATCGATGGAGGGATAGAGGGAGTCTGGGGAGAAGGAGACAATCTCTCGTTTTTATCTCTGGTATCTCATCAGCTCCTTTAACACCTCATCTCATTCTATATAAAGTACAATCACTCTCCTGATAGAACGTTAGTGTCGGGCTTTTAAAATTCTACATATTACTTACTGCTAGTTAATTTAATGTGAAAGTCATGTTTCGCTTAATAGATTACTATTTTTGTACAGGATGCAAGACAATTCAGATTTTTTACGTTAGTTTCACATATGTCAGTCTAGGTCTGACTCTGTATTAGGGACACATCTTTTTCCCTGGAGACTCCAGTGGATTAGCATCAAAAGCTACACATCTCTATAATGATTTTCAATTGTATGGTTAGATTTACTTTTGTATATGCACAGGGATGTTTAGTGGCTGGATATTGGGACTGCTTGGTGCACTTATTCTACAGGGTGTAAAGGTGTAACTTTTAAAATAAAATAAAAAAGAAATAAAAAAGAGTGACCGAAAGCACAAAATTAAATTTAAAACCATGAAATTTGAGGTGTCAGCTGAAACCTCTCTCTAAATAAACATATTTATTGCGAAGTCTGAACACTAAAATGGCAACGTTCTGCTGAATATAGCTGCCTTTACGATGTGATTTTCAAAAGAAGGTCAGTAACCCCCGCTGTACTCCTCAACTCAGCCCAAAACAGCAGGCGCCACTGCAGAGCTTCACAAGCACCCAGTTTATGAGAACATTGATAGGGATTTGCTGCAGCAACATAAAAATCAGTCCGCAGTTCTTGAAGATGGATTCATCCATTACACAGGAGGTGTAGGCTGCGTAATCATGTGCAAAGGACCACCAGGCAGCTGGTTGGCACCGCTTCTGGACTGCAGTGACAATCAGTGCCTTGGTAAGAGGGATTGAAGATTGGGTACAGGCGGCGGCAAGTCTTTCAATCCAAGCAGCCCCACAACGGAGCAGCTGGGAAATGAGAGCGCAAAGGCAAACATGTGGCCAGTGGTCATTCTTTTCCTCCACGTCCATTGTCAATGTTGCGCAACATACAGCAGACAACATCAATCTGAGCCACTTTTTCTGGGCTTTATAGTAATGTTACTCCAGTGAGGTCCAAAAAACGGAACCAGCTTTTCAATGTGCCAAACTGTGTCTGTGTGCATGCTGTGCCGATTAGCACCTTCCTTTCAAACGTAATAAATACAGACGCAACCGCGAGCACCCTAAATTTTTTTAGGCATTGTAAATCTCGTTGCCTGAGCTAAATTAACTTTTTGCATCGATTCCTCCCAGTATTTTGCACGCTGGGGTAAAAACGCCCGAATTTTCCCACTGACAATTGCATATTCAGTGGGAAACGTACTAAACGGATCAACACGACCCTCAGTGCGCGCCGTTAAAATATCAGCTTGCTCATGTATTAGGGAGTGCTAACAAGTAAACCTTTTGTAGATCAGACCCTATTTTGCTTATAGTTTGATTGACTTATGTCATCTGTTAATTTTCACATTAAAAACTTTATTAACTTATATAAACTTCAACTGACTTTGGTGGAACTTGTTGACATGACTGTGTTCATCTGGTTTTGAAACAGATTGAATATTTTCTTATGTATTGTTCCCAGGAGAGAAGGTTGTATGTTTTTGTAAATCATCTCAGAGTTTTTCTACATTTGTAGTTTTTTTGAATACTGCCCTTTGACTTTGCAAGCACTACTTGATAAAATAAGTATAATAATAATAAGTCTTCCCCCTGGAAATGAATTACACAGTGGGACCTCCATTTGGTCCCCATAAGGAAGACTAGTCCCCATAATGTGACTAGGAAAGCATATTTTGTCCCTACATCGCAGGCAAAACACATTTAAACACACATGGAGAAAAACGTGAAAAAACAAACAGAGCAGACACTTCAGGCTCAGTAGATTTGTATTGAAGAACTCTCATCAATTGATCATTGACAGAGGAGTTAGCAATTGTCTCTAGTTAACAGACCAATTCTTTAACACGCACAGACACACACACACATGCACACACACACAAACACACACACACACACACACACATACTGTATATACACCTACTACATAATTCATGCGGTGTATTGTGCGGATGCAGTTAACTGCCGCTTAAAAGTAATTAATTGATTTTCTGACATATCAGTTAGCAGCAGCCCCAAATGACGCACACACACACACACACACACACACACACACACACACGCACACACACACACACACACACAAATACACACACATACACACACAAGGACATATACTAACAAACGTAGATTTACTAATATTCATGCGCTAGAAATTATAATGTCGTAAAGACTCTAACGTGCTACTGAACATACTTTTAACTAATTACATCATAATAAGAAATTAAGATAACCAAAAAGAAACACATCATGCGCACGTACACATTACGGTTTGTTCATGACAAAATACATTCCATTGTCGGATGGAGACATCGATGCCCTTAAAATCAAACTACATAGACTTAATTCTTTTAAATTGTATACTATTTAAGGTAAGCATCAGTGAATTATTTCAGCATTAGCTTTGAGATACAATCATGATTGTTACAACATGATGAGGGAGGCGGCGTTCACCAATTAGTCAGAGTGTGCTGGATTACTTTATGGCTCAACGAGGCCATTACTTTACGCCGTTAACCGTGAAGGGGTGCTGTTGTTAAGCTTTTCTATTGGTGGCAGATGGTGGAAGAAGAAAAAGGGTGACAGTCACCAAAGGTCAGCAGATGTTAGCGTGGATATAGATATATATATATATATAGTGTGTTGGTCTCTCGTAATTCCAAACATAATCTGGTGTGTGGATGCATAGATGAACACATAAAAAAACAGAACAAACTTAGAACATGATTGAATAGTTATGAATAAACCAAAATGCTATTTATATCCCTAAAGATTCAGGAATATAATGCAATTGTCAATGCCAACGCCACGTCCGTCGCATTCCCGCCACCACAGATCAAATGTTTTCTCAATCGTTGGTGCAATTTAGTCCAAACTTGGTGTTTATGAATCGACTCAGGGAGATATAGCTTGAATTTATCATATTTTTCTCTAGTAGTTCATAATTCATTCACTAAGGGGTAGTATACTGTTTTTTGGATGTAACTTCACTTTCTATTTAAGGAATTCAATCAGGGCTTTTACAGTGCAGGGGATATTTTTAGAAGTTGCAGTCCCAGTGCATGCTAGTGGACCTGAGGGACACTGACATCAAGTTGGATGGTAATGACACACGGAAATATTGTTGATTTTAATATAATATAATAATATAAAAAATATAATATTGTCTGTCACGCTCATCTACTTCTACAGTTTAATGTCTAGACAGCAAAAGTTCAGCTAAAATTCCAATGAAAATGTTTGTCAAAGTACTTTCAATGTGCGTAAAAGATGTATTTGTCTTCTGTGTGTATATGTGTTTTGAATTATTCAGCCAGCCTCTCTGATGAGAGAGGCTGGGGTTATTCTTGCTAAACTGAAAATTGATTTTCTGACACAAGAAATGAAGAACAGGAAGAAAGAGAGTAAGAAAGAAAGAGAAAGAGAGAGAGAGAGATTGAGAGAGAGAGAGAGAGAGAGAGAGAGAGAGGGAACATACCTATTCAATCATGCACACAGTCAAGATTAGTCAAATGTTCATTCTTTCAGTGCAGAAATGGAAATAAATAAGAGGAGAACTGATAAAAGTGAGACAGACTCTCTGACGGAAAAAGACAGGCCGAGACAGAGAGACGGCACGATGGATAGAGAGGGAGGGGAAGAGGGAAGCGCCTCAGGCTGTGTTTAGTGCAGTTTGAATGACTGAGCAGGAGCATCAGAGCAGAAACTTTTAACTAAAAGGATGAACACACTCTGAAGACTGGACAGTGAAGAAGACATCGTACCTGATCAGAAAGCCTTACCGCATTAAACTCCTGTCTGTGCACTTTGTGTCATGGAAGTCAGAGAGGAGTGAACTCAAAGCCATGTCAACCGATTTATGGGGATTTCAAGCTTTCTGTTACCATTAAACCATTAAAAAGAGCTGATCCTTGTTTAATTAGAGTGAAAGTAAAAGTAAATATCAGGCGGGATAATTAGAACAGTTACGAATGCTCCACAGATTACGCCTTGAGATCCCTCAGGATGAGCTGGAAGGTGTTGCTGAGGAGAAGGATGTCTTGAACAACCTTCTTAGCCTGCTGCCACTGCGACCTAACCCCATATAAGAGGAAGAAAATGGTTGGATGGATAGATGGATGGAGGGACAGTCCCAAAAAAATCCCCGGCATGCTCTCAATGGTCTGACCTCGTATGTAAGAGTTTTCACGATAACCATTACCTTCGCACATCTTTGGTAACGCTCAGTAAAAGTTGCAGCTCCATGACTGGAGTATTACCCTGGAAGTTATACATTTGAGTATAGAAGTAGAGTTGATTTACTGGATTTTTTCAGAGTTTGTGGCAACATTTTAGTTTAAAGAAATATACGGTACATCTAATTAGACTTTACGCTGTGATCTCCAAGGCGGGGGTATATCCCCGAAAAGCCCCAAATTCCAAGTGTTTTTCATAAAAAAAGCTGCCCTTAGTGAGTAAAATATGATCTATTAGAAATTACATTATATAAACGAGACCGAGCTCCTTGAGTCGATTCATATTCACCAAATTGTGAAGTCGGGTCAAAGGTTAGGAAGCTATGTCTGAAAAACGATGTTTTAAGGCCAGTGTAGGCCTAGTTTATTTATAGTTTGATTCATATATTAATTGTAAAATGTACTCAATCCTACGTTAATTATATCCCGAAAATTGGCGGTGTAATGAAACTGTCTTTCTGATATATTGGTCTCTGATTTGGTCCCACTCATAGAATCTTTTATTTGCTCATTAGCACTAAGCACAATGTTTCTTTGAATTTTGTATTTATTTGGCCTTAAACCAAATCGTTGGATAAATTGAAATGTTGGCTCTAATGCTAGATATCTTGGGTAACTGTCCAACTAAGTGCTGGGTAAACAGTCTGTTATTTTCTCTATTGCATCATCTCCTTTATTTATTTGTAGTTTCCTGCAGGCCAGAAGATACGATTCAGCATAGCTGACCACAAAGTATTGTAGAGACTATTCAATTCCATTAAACTCTGTTGCTTATGCAGTATACAAAAAAACAGTGCAGATCATTATTGTACATTGTAGAACTTGCTAGGCATTCAGCCTCCTACTGTGCATGTGTAACTATCCTTAAACAGTTCATGAGCACAACACAGTAAAATAATTCCACAAAAAAATAGATAAATGGTATAGGTTGATGACCGTGTTTCAGATCAGATCATGACATTGATTATGTCATCTCAATGGCACGTGTCAGTGGGCGGAGTATTAAGTAGTGGGGGAACATTTTATCCTGAAGTTAATAAGTTGTAATCTGGGAAAATGGGCAAGCAGAGGGATCTAAGCAACTTTGAGAAGGGTCAGATTGTGATGGCGAGCTGACTGGTTCAGAATATCACTAAAACTGGAGGTGCGGTTGGGTGCTCCCAGTCAGGCTTGGTAAGAACCTACCAAAGTGGTTTGCAGAAGAACTATTGGCAACCAGCAACATAAATGGACCAAACCAATGGAAGATAGTGGCTTAATCTGTTGAATCAAACGACAACATCAAGATGGATGGACATTGCTTATGCAGGAAAGAAATCGGACCAGGATGCACCATGGGAAGAAAGCGACCCAAAAGAGGTAATGTGATGTTTTGGACAATGTTTTTGAACTGTAACACCTACCTAAACTTAATTGTGGACCACGTACAGCCCTTCATGGAAACAGTATTCCCTCATGGATGTGTCCTTTTTCAGCAGGATTATGCTGCCTGCCCCAGAGCAAAAATGGTTCAGGAAGGGTTTGGGTCTCAATGTCTCAATGGCTCATAGCTGTTTTGGTGTCATAAGGGTTCAGGTGCAAACTCAAGCAAACATAACCATGCATTCATAATTATAATCCAGTAATATAAAATATAATTCCATAGTGGGCCATTCTGTATTGTATATCCAGTTTCACTATTTTTGTTCTGTATTTATGGTTGTCATCACGATCATTATATTAGAAATGAACTGTATTGACTGAATATGGGCTGTACCAGTCTCGTTCAAATGACTTTCCAACTAACTTTGAATTAATTGTGTCTTAAAGGTTATCACGTAAAGTTCTTCCTGCCGTCATCAGAAGGTACACATTGTAGCTACCACAATCTACCAGTCACTTTGGACAGTCACAAAAATCAATGTCTGTCCTCAATGGCCCAGATCTTTTCTGACAGTTAGAGAAGAATAATTCCAATCAACTAATTAGCAATTCACACCCCGCAGGCTCTATGCTTTTTACAGTGTGTGTGTGTCTGTGCAAGTTTGCATGCTAAGTAACCCAGAAGATTTTTGCGAACACAAATAGGCCGTTAAAGTGCAAAGAACCAGCAGAACCAGACAATCGGACACATTAAACCCAACCACACGGGGACACACAGCGTCCCAAACGAGCCAATGAATAAATCAGAAGGCTGGGCAGAATTTACAATAAAGAATAGCAAGGCGCTAATGGGTGCAGGCAACACTTTGCATTCACTTGTTAACCACAATGTGGCGACAAATGGGGATGAAAGGAAGGACGGGGGTGAGGAAGAGTGAGAAATGGGTGAGGAAACTCTTTGCATGACTTCTTCGTTAACCACAGGACTAAAGGGACCTCGCTTGCCTCACACAGGACACCTGTCCCATCAGGCTTTGCAGGCAGGCCCCCGCCATCTCACACATTAAGGCCGAGGGGAACCAGTGCGGTTGGGAGAAAAAAGTGTTCCGGGTTCATCGATCGTCAGATGGCTGTTTGCTGTTTGGGGTTTCTTCAAACTTCGAAGAAGGTTAGAGTCAGCAAGGATGCGTTGCGAAAAAACAAAGTGAACACATGAAAATAAGGATTGCCGATGTAATTTCTTAAACTCAACATAATTGTGTTATCTTATTTTTATTTTTTTGCCAAAGTATAGATGCAAATGATCCTCTTCCTCTCCTTGAATATATAGGATTATTGGCAGATTAGTCAAAATTGGACAAAAGCATTTTGAGGATTATTTCCGTAACCATAATCACCACGGACTTTCTTACCTCACAAAACACACACACACACACACACACACACACACACACACACACACACACACACACACACACACACACACACACACACACAAACCTTTTTAGAAATGACTTAGAAGACAAATGAGGATTTACCAAGTATTTGTACCATGATTTCAAACAGCCGACACCACAAACTCAGAATATGTACACACAACCCTAACCAAAGCAAAAGTCCGGCACATGGAGACCTGATAATGATTTTTGGAAGCCAATTTTTTGGATTAGTTCTTCCAAATCAACACTTTTTTAGAGGCTTGAGCAGTCTCAGGCCCACTATATCCGGATAATCAAATCCAGATTTGCTCCTCATCCACATCAGCCAATCACTGTTCTCACCACTTTTCTTGGCAAAAACAAAAAAATGCATTAGTTTGGACTTGTGATTTGAAAGTAATCAAATACTGTACTTATCACTCATAACTAATAGAAAAACTAAAATAAACTTCAGCATTTACAAAGGAGCAGATTAACACGCTGATGATCTTGCAGTTTGTGTGTCCCATTCAGTTTTTACTGAGCACTATATGTAAAGTGTATATGTCACATGACTGACTTCTTCCTAAGGTACTTTAATGACATTTTATCAAAACACATCACCCAAAGATTCTGAAACTTCAGACTCGGGCAGGGTCACTAATAAATCTCACTAATAAAATCCATTCGCTTATCATAAAAATATGTCAGTATGTGTTAAAAAGAGGAATCAGTGCAGATGATGGCCAGATCACACTGATATTAAAAAACACTGAAACAATTAAGCAGGCGTTTGCAAGGAAGTGAAAGAAGGCAGCGGAGGGAGGAGATGGAAGTGGAGAGATGAAAAAGAAGAGAGGAAATGAATGGATCTCCATCTTGCTGTTGCAGTTCAGGGCCAAGATTTGGGGGAGGGGCGCACTGTAAAAAATGATGCAAAAGTTTTACAACTGTCCGTTATCACAAGAGCACTTTATATATATATATATATATATATATATATATATATATATATATATATATATATATATATATATATATAGACATATATAGCCTGTACACAAGATCATCTCCATTTGTTTATAGCTTATATATTTGTTTATTGCCTTGTCCATTTATTTTAAAATGATTTATCAGACGTTCGTACTGTTAGAGCTCAGTTAACTGGAGTCAAATTCCTTGTATGCATATACATGGCCAATAAACCTTCTGATTCTGATTATACTCAAAACTAAAATTAATTTTCAAAAGTTAAAAAGTCAGAATACCAAATTTATTCTTAGGACTTTGTCTGGAATGTCAGAATCGAAAAAATGCTCTCAGAATTTGAATTCCTTTTTAAAGAGAAGAGATTCAGCGAAATAATATAAATTCTGAGAGTCAAGATTCTGACTTTCAAGACAGAATTCGGGGAATAAAGTGTCAATCATAACTTTAGTCTCTGAATTAAATAACAATGAAAAAGATCACAAAAAAGTATAAATTCTGAATTTCTTTTCTCTTTACAATTCTTAAGTTAAAGAAAACAATGGGGAAAATTATATTATCTGACTTAATTTTCAGTTTAAGTTTGTTTTCTGAGATTGATTTGTAGAATTCACACTTTAAATTCAGAATTCTAAAAACAGTCCTTCATTACAAAATAGTCCACAAGTGTCTTCAACACAGTTTCTACCAGCTTCAGCAAAACTGACCTGCTGTTTGAGGAAATAAGTGCGGAATGACCTTTAACTGGCAGTGATGCTATTTACATAAATTAGATGAAACACATGTTCGACAACTCCTTGTGCTTAATGTAGAGTTTCAGTTTCGCTAAAATGGGGTATCGAACAATCAGTGGTGCCTTATTTTCATCTATTTGAAATAAATCAGACATAATCATGAAAAAAACTGGATTATGTGTGATTCTCTGACAGATCTAACAAATCAGTGTTGATATTTTTTCAGAAGGAGATTTAGAGATCAAACAGAGCTTGAGTCTGTGATGTGTGGCCAAATCGCCACATGGGAGCCATTGTGTGCGCGTGTGTGTAGGTGTGTAAACTGTGTGTGTGTTTTTGTGTGTGTGTGTTGGTTAAGAGGGAAAAAAGACTGATACATTTATCTATTGAGGGATGAATTCCCAGGCTTCAAAATAAGAGCCAGAGATCACAGCTGGACAAACGACTTAACACAGAGACATGCAGAAACACACAAAGAGGAACAGAGCGACTTTATAGATATTTATATAAAACCAAACGTAAAAATAAAAAAGAGCACTAGAAAGAATGAAAAAGATTTCATAGAGTTCACCTGGGACATCTTGTTGAATCATAATGATTGTAGCAGACAGCTCCTTCCGTATAAAACTTTCCTGAATGTCACACACATTTTCATACGGCTGCATCAAAGAAAGGTAATGTTTTACATTGTGAAATCTATTTTCCAACCGCATTTATTCCCACTATGTTTATAAGGAATGGAAAAAAAAGACTCACTGAGCTCTTGATGTGAACATAGTTGAGAAATAGTTTTCCTCCACAGTAAACTGAAGAGAGGAGGAGGGCCTTCTGGTAAAATAACACTACTATTTCTCATAAGTCCTTCCTTCCATTCTTTCACCAATTTGCTTTTCCATCTCTTTCTCACTCACTTCCCAACCACATAATTGAGCCGGCAAACATCTTCTGTCTCCATGAGAGCAAATGTGGGAATCAAATAGCAAGACCGAATTCCACTCTTTCACTTCAAAAGAAGAAGATGGACAGCTTTTTAAAATTGCGCGTTTAATGTCCATATATTGTAATGTATAATTTATTATGATATATGGTGTTATTACCATTGTGGTTCGGGTCAGATGCTGATATTTACTACCGAAGGAAAATGCCCCATTTATTTTTTGGAGGTGGAGGGAAATGAAGATTAACCCTTGGAAGAACATTTCTACTAGCCTGGAAAGGACTCATGTCAAATTAATATAATATTAATTTAAAGGATTAGGAGCTGTATTTCTCCTCTATTACTGCCATCCACAGGCAAGAGTATATTCAACACGGATGAATATTATTTTTACACAAAAAATGGTCGAGTTACTTGCAAATTTGCAGGCATATGAATCTTCTTGAGATGATATATTATATCTTTCAAATATTATATTTTACTGTAACTGTTCATATTTTACTCACTAGGGGGAGCTTTTCCTCATGAAAACCGTTGGTCCGATTGAGTCCAAATTAGGTGAATGAATACCCCATTTTAGCGAAACTGAATATCTATTTTAGTGGAGGAGATCTATCTTGTATGTATTGTATTTAAATCCAATAGGTCTTACTTTACTGTCTTTTCCTGACTTAACCTCACATTTAATTTGAAGATTTACAGTAAGGGAGATTGTTTGTACAGCACAGGGGATTGAGGGGTTTATGTGGATGTAACCATTGCTGTCGGGGAAAACAGTGTAGCCTTAGTTTTCATCTGCAGGTTCAAAACATCCATCCAACACATTAAATAACAAAACAACAACAAACAAAGGAAACACATATAGCTACACAAGTGGAACACACATGTCTCATCAGTACCTGAATTATAAACAACTGAAAAACCAGGATGTTTAAGCATATCATGAAACTAACAAAAGTAAATGTTTACCGATTTGGGAAGCTTGAAGTGAATTATTTAGTCTGGATCTAAAGTCTCCCAGAGTGCAGCAGTTCTTAATCTCCACTGCTAAAGTGTGCCACTGAGTGGTTGTTTTGACGGACCAAAAGCACTACGGCGAAGGGCCGCTTCCACCAATCCTGGGTGGAAGTTATTTTTGTGGATTTCACCAAGTCAAAAGTTTGAAGCGGGGCAAAGTTATACAAAAAAGGAAGACCCAAAGCTTTACACTTTTAGACTAGACACAGGTTTCAGCTTTGAGGTCTGAAGTTCTCAAATCTCAAATGATTGTGTTTTCCGAATATTCTAAAATGATGATACTGAAATGTTTTTTTATTATGCAGCAATTCTTTTATTTTTTTAAGGCCAGCCTGCTCCCTGCACCTGATACAAGAACCGGTGGGAAAAAGATCAGACAAGTATGTATGTCTATGCTACTGTTTCTAATCTGTCTAAAATTTAACAAAATATATTTAAAATTTTTTATCATCTTATTGATGTGTTTCTTAAAAATTTTGGTTTGGATCCAACATTTTTCCAAGATATGTAAAATACTTAATACTTACTGCTTTTTGTAATGTGCTTCACATGCACTGACGGACGCACTGTGTCATCGTCCTCTCTGTCTTATTGTCCCTGTCATTTAGGATAAAATCAGTCTGGATGTCAGCAAAGCACACTGAGATGCAACATTTTAATTTATCAACTTAAGTTATAAGCCTGTTATGAAAGTCTATGGAGAAAAAAGTTGCAGTTGTTGTGCTTGATAGTAAGAGGTAAAGAGCAATTTTGGATTATCTTTTTACATCTTCTTCTCTGCACTTGCTTGACTATAAGTCCTGTTCTTACTTCTGAATTTGGACATTTCATTTTATTCCTCTCCTCTCCTCACCCTTGAATCTGTTTTTATTTATCTCTTCTTTCATGTTTGCTCTTGGATCCTCCTTCCTGTTACTGGACTGCTAAAATAACGATTTCCGTTCCTCTTCTTGCACTCCTGTTTTTCTCCAACTTGTTTTTCTTTTCGTGTACAAACACAGACATACACACACAATCACACACATGCACACACACACAAACACACACACACACACACACACACACACAAACACACACACACACGCACACACGCACACACACACACACAGTTGAAGTCCAGTTAGCCCTCTCTTGTGGTTATTTATTGCGAAACTCTGCTTGGTTTTGTGGCTTTTGTAAGTGTGTGTGTGTGTGC
The DNA here is from genome assembly GCA_037951165.1 of Lophius americanus. Classification (NCBI taxonomy): domain Eukaryota; kingdom Metazoa; phylum Chordata; class Actinopteri; order Lophiiformes; family Lophiidae; genus Lophius; species Lophius americanus. Next base: position 2,478,242 of record JBBDHG010000076.1, on the reverse strand, counting down.
GTGTGTGCGCGCCTGCATATGCATAATACACATATAGTTGGTTTGTGTGTATTTACCAATAAACATTGATGGAAGACTTCAGACACACCGATCCTGTCTTTGTTCGGTTTTAATTATTCAAATTTTGAAAACATGCAAAGACAAATATTTGCTTTGTAAATGTTTTGCATGATAACATCCAAGAAGAACCATCTGTGGATATTTGTGTCTGCATGCAGATAAATACTATTAGGTTATATTTGTTCTTTAAAAGTACCAGTGTTGTCTTGTTGTTTGGTTTGTGTGTGTTGAATGCAAGGCCTTGTCTTTCTAACGGTCGTCCTGTCACACACATCCTCCTCGCTTCCTCCTTCCCTCACTATCTCCTCCGTCTGTTACAATTCAAACACACGCACACACACACACACACACACACACACACACACACACACACACATGGCCGACACATTTTGTAAGAGTGACAGCTTCTGTTAGTTAAGTTTAAGTACTGAGTAAACTGCACGTCTTGTGTCTTACACTGTATCTGCCTGTTGTAGCTACTCATCAGTTATGAGTGAAACAGTCTCCTGCACAGATTGTTTCACGATGTTTCACTCCAGGATCTGAGATCATGCCGGCATGAATCCTACCGGGCCTTTATGTAAATAATACCAATGTTCAATGGTATCTTTTTCCTACGCAACTTTATGTCCTGAAAATGATTTCTTCATTTGCGTATTCTATTAACATACACTTACTTACTTCACACACTTGCTTGGTTACTATTAGGGTTAATGCATGATCTCTGACCCCACAGTGTCACAGAATGATTATAATGTTAACTGCAGTCATATCCAAGGGAATTGCAGAAAGTATAAAAAATGATCCAGTCCTTGTAAGATCTCAACTGATGCAGAAATAAAGAATTGAAATGGTCACAATACCATTATGGCCGGCTGACCGGCCATAACATTAAAACCACCAAAACAATATTGTTGGCCAAGTCATGTAAATCGTGAGGTTGGGCCTGCATTTATCTGACTTATTTTAATTTGGCCAGTGCAAATGGTCGATTAGTTTGCGATCTCAAGAGTTTGGGGACAAATTCACCATTATGACTCAAAGGCAAGGACACTTTCTATGTGGTCTAGTTCTGATGCTAATGCCCATTTTGTGTGCAAGGGTCAGCATGGCTACTCTGAATGATGTGAGGCCGTGCCGCCCCAAACACAGTCAGCTCTGATGCATTGTGTTCTTACAGAGCCAGAACCAGCATGAACTTTATCAACAGTTTGTGCAACTGAATGCTGAATGGCCTACATATCCCACATGCCCCAATGAGCCTTTGGCATCCACGACCATCAACGGTTCAACATTTGTCCTGTCCCAACCACTGACAAGTGACATTGTAAAGAGATGATCATTCAAGAGTTCATGGTTTCACATGTCAGTGGTTATAATTTTTTGGTTTATCAGTGTATATTATTTATCTGAATTTCAATCTGATTTCCATGAATTTATACATTTGGTATTTATTTCATTAAAATATTATATTAAAAAAAAATTCCGTTTTTTTTATTTGCTGATTTTTTCATCACAGAAGTTATGACTCCCAGCTTTTTTCTAAAAGAAACATGACTAGGGTACATTAACTTTATTATATTTTTATAATAGAGATTTCATAGCTTACGAAATTAATTGAACATAAAATAAATGCTAATAAAGTTCTTTGTTTCCTATAATTCTCCTTGATCCTATTCATGCGTTTAAGAGTCTAAGCAATCAGAACAGACCCTAGGAGAGGCTTCTTACAGTCTGATTTGACACTGATATCTGCTGTCCTGGAATTGACCTGCATCGCTGCCAATGTGAACTCCTTATATATTAAAAAATGTACAAGTGAGCTTTGACACCACGATAAGTTATGAGTGTTAGAAAGCTCATATACTACTGCCGTGTGAGAATATCCAAGGGCTCCGTGAGCATGTGCCCGTCTGAATGTGGCAACACAGTAAGAGTTAGTATCACCGCGTCTAAAATCTGCCTGAAGCAGACCTGTGGAGTTTCCTCTCTTATGCTTTGCCACCTCCTGATAACACACTCTCTGTCTGTCTCGGTGACACACACACACATGCACAGCAGGTGGGACGTCCAGATAACCAGAATCAGCCCTGAGCAGGCGAGTATATGATGTGGAAGAGAGAGTCGACAAGTGCAATGTGGCTGATGAAGCATTGGAGAGCGATGGGTCCAGATGACAAGAGGTGTAAATTAAAGAAAAATAAGGACAGAAAAGAAGAAAAGCAAACTTCAAATAAGTTTGATATATGGATGGCGGGAAGGGAACAATGTTGATTCAACAAAGCGATGGTGCAAATGCACAAAAACAAGTTAGAGTGGCTCTCGTTTTCTGCCAAACATGTGAGATATATGGAGTGGGAAAGGAAGGATGAAGGATGGAGAGAAAGGAAGATAAAAAAATGAAAACACCCTGAAAATAGTTCAGAGAAAGAAAAAATTTAAATATAATTATTGTTAAATTATTATTATTCACTTATATCTATTGTTTTTTCACAAATATTGTACAAATACGACAAGACTCACTAAAAATCAGATTAATAAAAAATAGTAATCAAATTAAGCAGTTATTGTAAGTCACAAAGAAAATTAAGCGTCTTGTCCAAACAGCAAGTTGGCATCCTGCTATGAAAGACAAATAATTTAATTAATCAATTAAAAAAAGAAAATTAATAAGAAAAAAAAAATCAAGGAGGTCACTCCCTTGCATGTTGGGAAACTGTATCTCAAACAAAGATAGAAATGGTCGCTATGTTACAATTAATGGAATTAATTAAATTATATTCATTAACTACATAAAATTATTTTTATTTAGTTATTCAGAGATATTTGTACGAGCAGACCAGGGTGATGGGGATGTTGTTAATGACCAACAGGCCTGTGGTCCCCCTCTGTCTTTCTGTCAAACACAATTTTCCTGAGTCGTCCCCACATTCAACACAAGATGGTTGTTATCACACTATTTTAGATTGGTATGCCAATTGGCTGCTATCTTTGTGTGATGGGCCTAAAATAGAAGTATCATCAGATAATTTAATAATCTAGTTTCCAAGGTGGGTCCTTGTGCAGTCATTGGTGTATAATGTGAAGAGGGGTGGGGAACTCACACAGCTTCAGGGGCGCTGGTGCTGATGGGCCGTGGCTCTCAGAGGTGACCTGCCCTAACCTGTTGGGTGCGGTCTTAAGGTAAAGAAAACAGTGACGTATCTTTAAAATAGCATCAATGACCCCATGGAAGGTGACCTATGGAACTGTGGGATCATAAAACACAGGCTATCATTCACCGCCCTTGTGTATCGTGAGCGTCGGCTACCAATAATCCCATCACCACTTGACTTATTGTTTTTTCCTTAGGCCACTTTGGGTACAAACCAATGCGAGCCAGGAATAGCCAACATAATCTGTAGTCTGGAATGCTCCGGCTTAAATAATCTAGCCATCACCATTTAACCTTTGTAAAAGCCACATCCTCAAACTTGTCCATATTTCCTGCTTCCAGAACGTCAATTTGGAGGACAAACTGTTAATTTGCTGCCCAATGTATCCCACCCACTGTCAGGTGCTATTGTAATGACATAACCAGAGTTATTCTGCCTTTGCCTGTCAGTGGTCATACTATATTTTGTATATAGCTGAAAATGAAGATAAATTATAAGAATGCAACCATGAAAGATAATAAGGACACATTCAGTTGTCCTCAAAGCCACTTTGATAAGTTTAGCACGGAGTTTATGTCAAATTATGACATTTGGAATGTCTAGGACGCTACAAAAACCAATATAAGTTTAAATGAACAGCTTACTTCTCACTTTGTGCTCTCTGTCAGAGCTAGACTGAACTCCAGACACACACAGTCTCACTGATAAACAGTATGACTGTTAGATTTGTTCTAAAGCTGAGGATGGACTAACTGACATATGCATACACATATACAAATGTGTATGCATGCAGATCAAGATAAAAGAGGGACATGTGTTGGGTAGTTTCCATGTTAGAGACCTGATGATTGGAGGATACAAACAGTCTATAGAACAATCAGAGATGAGAGTCACATTGATTCTTAACCACTAATGGGTTAACCACATGTGATTTGATCAGCCTATACTGGGTTATACTGGCGTATTGGTTATTACGTATTGGTTATACGTAATAACCAATACGCTGTGGTTTGATTGGGAATGAAACTTAACAGTGAGAAAAACTTTTTTTGTCTTGCAATTCAATCATTCAGGTACTTTTCAGCCGGACTGAGGTCGGATCACAAACCCACGAGATCTGTTGTAACAACTGCAGCAATGACTGACAGGAGAAACAGGAACTCTTTCTTTTAAACTGTTGACGGTTTACACACAAACACACACGTGGGGTTTTAGTAATTTAACTGAAGCTCGCAGGCAGGAAACATGTGATCTGATGTCTTTTTAACATGTGGGACATAAGCAGTTACATCACTGCAGAGCAAGATAAGTCGACTTGACAACCATAACAGGACAAAAAAATTATTTGGACGCATCATGCCAACACATTGATTGGTATTTAAGATATTATTGTGAGCGAACTATCATTGCCGTCCCTTGAGAGACTAATAATAATTATAGTTGACTGTTCATTTTGACGCAACCATACATGAATCAACCACCAATAATACCCATTGACAGATAAAGTGACTATTACCGATTATCTTGTTACTGTTGCACTTGTCAGTAACAAGTGCTACAGTATATTAGGCACCAAGCTAACATTTTGACCTCAAAGTTGATGAGGGTCTGAGCTACTTTCATGATGATTATATTGTGATGGCTACATAACTGGGTCAGAGGACCTACAATACTGTTGGCCTTGTTGGGTGATCCTTGTCCGGCTAGTACCTTTCTAACCAGAAGTACAATATGGTGAGCTGTCAAATGTTGTTTTATTTACCCGGTTCAAATGCTGACCTGCCAATTATAGGCACTTTGAGTAGTGGACAAGGATCAGCATGGGCACTCTGTTCGGTCAGATGCTAAGCAGGATCATAGACAGCAAGCTGTGATGTAATGTATATTCTGACACCTTTCTATCAGAACCAGCATCCCCCATATCAGAAATATGTGCAACAGTAACTTTTCAGGGGATTAGAACACATGCTAGCCTTCAATAAGAAAAATTAGCCTTGGATGCCAGTAAATCTTTCATCAGTTCACCAGATGTTCTAACCATTGCAGACCACAAAACCCAACAAGTTACTCAATTGTTGATATACTCTGACGAATCTGTCGATGTTGCCCAGATCCTTAATCTTGCCTATTTTTCCTGCTTCCAGCAGATCAACCTCGAGGACGAAATATTGCCAAATATAACCCACCGACTGACAGGTGCCACTGTAATGAGATTATGTGTTTTTCTGACTTGACTTGTCAGTAGTCATAATGTTATGACCGATTAGAGCTGGAAATGTGAAGGTGTTAAGTACTTGGGTCCACTGTCTAGAGCAACAGATGTTGAAAAGAGGTGAAGAAGCAAATGCATACAGGGGGGAGTTGGTGGGTGAGAGTGTCAAAGTTGTCTGTGACTGAAAAGTTGCAGTGAAAGATTTACAAGAAGAGAGTGAGATCAGCTCTGCTGTCTGGTTTAGAGGTGGTAGCACTGACCAAATGACAGGAGGCAGAGCTGGAAGTGGCAGAGTTGAAGATGTTAAGATGTTCTTTGGGAGTGACAAGGATGTACAGGATTAGATAGGGGCACATGACAGAGACAGTCCATGTTAGACCTCTTGGACACAAGGTATGAGAGGCCAGACTGAGATGGTCTGGACATGTGAAGAGGAGGGATAGTGCATCTATTGTTAGAAGGATGTTGGAGATGGAACTGCCGGGCAGGAGAAAAAGGAGGAGATTTCTAGATGGTTGGTGTGACAGAGGAAGGTGCAGAGGACAGGGCAAGTTGGAGACAGATAGTCCGTTGTGATGTTCCCTGAAAGGAAAAAGCCTGAAAGAAGCAGAAGAAGAATCAATGAGGTATGACAAGCATTTATGCTCTTTTCCAGCAAGAGTCCAAACAGTGGGGTGGTGTGGTTTGTGACATCGTACAAGTATGTGAATATGCAGAAAAGGATGCTAGAGGTCAGGAATAAATGTTTTTTCGTTTCCTTCGGACGTGCTCCACCAAGATTTAATAGGAAACACTAACTCACTTAACACTCCGTCACACAGTGTTCATGAGAATGTTTGGCAGCAGACACCGCCATTACAGACATGCAACATCAGCATTCCAGAACTATCATTGGCAACTATTACGGTGATGCAACTAATTCAACTGAGAGGATGAAGCAGCTCAATGGAGACAACCTCATCAACCTCATCAACCTCAAGATATTTGTTGTTAAAATGTTTTCGGTATATTTTAAACTTTGACTTACTCTCTTGGAACTTGGTTTAACTATACAGTGGCTAATATTGTAATTATATCAGGGTTTCTTCCAAAATACTAAATTAAGAAAAGCAACTCCTCACACAAACATATTCTTATTAATTCTACATTCAGTAATTTTTAAAAAAATTCTAGCCAAACTTAGGGAACCAGAACAATGACTTTAAACATTGGGAGTAACACAAAACAATGGCATTCATAACTAAACCTGAAGTCAAAATGAAAAAGTTTGCTATTCATAGTTCCACTGCAAAAAAAATTACGGGGTTTGGGGTACTTATAGAAAAAGGGTAATGTCCTAATATCCTGTATAAATAATCAAATATGTATATAATCTGGACCCGCTGAAATGACCGTCAGCACCAAATTTCTCTGCGGGTTCACCCATAGGCCACACTGTTGATATGTACGTGTACTTCCTCCTGGTTTTGCCAAACCCCATTCTGGAATTCATGAGAACTGGTAGCTACATCTCACATCAGAGAAATTTAAGATCAAAAGGGTGATTCAAGCTTAAACAGGAAAAGGGGGAACAAATGAGGTTGCCTCCTTACAGAAAGCCAAGTCTGTTTCTCTAATTTTGTTGTTTGAGGTTCTGTCCTTATCACCCACTAAACCATACCTGAAACAATGTTGCTGCACGGACAACCTATTAAAAAACAAACAAATCATAAATAGACCATGAATTGATTTCCCTTGTTAAAGTCAGCCAATGGCGGAAAAAGAAATCGGACATGTAGAGTCACTCGCACAGCTGCTGGTTGATGCAGCAGTCAGGAATGCCTGTTACATTTCTCACTCCTCTCTCTGGTTATCCTCCCCATGTCCCTCCAACTCAACCTCAAGCTAATATTTGTTGCTACCACACAAGTCTGAGACAAGACACTATATCCGCTAATATTTGGGTTGTTAAGGAATCATCGCTTTGTGTCGGCCATCGCAGATTGGTCGTGTTAACGGGATCTCTGAAAAACCATTTCATGGATCATTTTCAAATCTTATATCCACATAGACCTACGTATATGAAAAAAGGAATTGATCTTGGGAAAGGTCAGTGTGTATATTTCTGACACTAGGGGGAGATTTATCTTCAAAAGTTTTCGGGCCAAAATTTCTCCACTATTGGTTTGATTAAGTCCAAATTTAGGTGCTTATAAATTGACTCGAGGAGGTCTATCTTGTAAATATTATATTTTACTCTAATATTTCATACCTTACTCACTAGGGGGAGATATTTGATGAAAAACACTGTTCTTTGGATACATCCAAATTTAATTTGATGAGGTCAATTTGGGGGATTGCTTGTACAATGCATTGGATTGGAGACATTAAGTGGTATACCTTTTTCTGTCAGCGAAGACGGCGTATACCTAGTTATTATCTGCTGTAAGGTCATTCTGTCTATCTATCTGTTCCTCTGTTCGATTGTTGCTAATCCTTAAAACTATGGGGAAAACTTCTTAAATCTAAAAATTTGCAGGTTATCACTTGCCTCATACTGGGAAAAGTATACCAACTAACAACAGCCATAGCGGCCACCCACCAATTAGGTTACCTTAATCTGAATCTCTGTATTCATTAAGTTGGCAGCAAATGACTGTGTTGATGCTGCATAAAAACACTACAATGGCCAACTTTCTCATCTGATCCCCAGAAATGTTCTGTCAAACCTGTTAATTGTTGTCCCTGTGGCTAAAAAAGAAAGCCAGTAAGTAGCTTAATGTCTTCAGACAACTGGAGTTGACATTACTGGTTTTAAGGTCATTTGTAAGTGTGGTTATAGGGATGCTGATTGAAAGGTAGGGGAAGGCCTGGACCCCATGAACCCCACCCACACATGCTCAACTTTTGTTCCAGGATAGTCACATTTTCTGGCAAGGTAATTATTCTCTGATATTACTTTTGTGAGTTGGATCGTAGATATATTAGCAAGTAGCTGTCGGAAGGTGAGAGTTAACAGTGTTCCTCCTCCACTGGCTATGTTCTGGTCCACGCCAGAGACTGTTGGAACCACTATGAGAACAGGCACATCCTGAAATTTGCTGATGACACAGTAATCTCAAGATTTATTCACAAAAATGAAACTGAGTATGAGTTTGACAACAACAACCCCTGAAGATATGGCTGTTGACTTTATGGTCAGTGACTTGCCCACATACAGTGACTCTAAATTTAGTCAAGCTTTATTTTTGCAAGCTTAGCCCTGAGCATGATTTCTCCCGTTATCCATCCTGTTAGTTACTCCTCTGTAACATGCTCAGTCTTGATTTCCTAAAGTCATTGTTGGGGATACCAAAATCAACATAAGACGTTTTCATCAGCTGGTCGCTTCAATAACTGACAATATTTAAGAATCTTTACTGGTATGCTGTCTGGTCAATGCGGTTTAAAAAAAAAAAACAGTCCTCTCTCTGCTTTTACTACATTCATACTGCTGTTATGTTATATTAGTATAAGTAGATCCATCAGCCACCACCAACCAGGGCTGACCAAAATGCTTTACAATGAAAAGTGCATACACATACACATGCACGCACACGCAAACACACGCACACACACCCGCAAACGCACAAACACACACACACACACACACACACACACACACACACACACACACACACACACACACACACACACACACACACGCACTCACACATAAACACTTCACTTACCTCTTATGAAAGATGACTGATGGGACAACATGCTGTTAGAGGCCATGAAATGATTCGTCTCTACCTTCTTTATCTGGCAATGAATAAAATCACGTACACGCAGACAATGAGAAGGCAGTTAGAAACCATCCAACACGATGAAACATCAACATTCATGATCAATCTCTGATGTATGTATCTCTGCGTTTGCACAGGATTGTATGTAAAAACTCAACGTTGACGATATTTGCATTATAAAACATATCCATGCAATGTTTATGTTTGTAAAGAGTCAAGTGTTACAAAGGATAACCTACATCCATTTTATCTTAACTTATGTAATCATATCCGAATGAACAGATTTTGTGAACAGCCTCACTCAAGTATTTTTTATTGATGTTATGAATGTCAAGGAAATTAAATAACTATCTTATTAAATGTTTAACTTGGGTCCATAGAAAGCATAATATTTAAGAAACTTATTTTGCAGATGTCTAGCAGAAATATGCATTACAGAAAATACCAAAAGGAAATGTTTACTTTTACAGCATCAAGTTGTAAAAGTTGTAATGTGACAGGGCAGGCTACTTCATGGGTTAATCAATTTTGGCTGGCTCCGCCCACTTGGATCTATCAATATCCTGTGTTTTTCTTTTGGATTTTAAAGTCTTTATTTCCTGAGGTGTAATTTATAGGTTGTTAGCTATTTATTTTGAAGGTTAAGTACTGTTTATTTCCTTGGTTTTTCCACCTGTCCGTCGGCCCTCACCTGTTTCCTAATGTCCTCATTAGCTCCTGACTATTTCGCTGTGATAACCTCTTACGTCCAGCTCGTTGCATTCCCTGAACTCTGTCCGTAAGGTTTTGTTTCTCTTGTTTATCATTATTTGCTACTTTTGATAATGATTTGCTACTTTCTTGTTTCCTCTGTTTGCCTCAGTTTTTGGATTGATGTTGCCCTTTTTTGTAAATCAAAACCTTTTTCATTAAACTTTATTTTTGTGCATCTTTTGTGTGTTTTACATTTGGGTTCAGTACTTTCAACTGAAACAACAACTTTGTGTTGTATAGTTTTCATCTGAAGTGAAAACGTAAAGGTTTAAATGAACTCAAGATGGTGGGGTTTTTTGCACTGCAGCTATGCAAAAGTCATAATCTGGTGTTATAGTTCGGTCTGGTTGAAACCCATAAAGGGTGGATAACTTTTCTAATGTCAGGGGGAAAATGGCATCTATCAGGAATCAGTGCTGGTAGCCGACTACCATCTCTTTTCTAACTCTATAATAGCTTGCATATTATAAATGATACAATCTGAAAAGTTTAATTAGATAAATGGAATGACACAGCCTAATCAGAGTCAAGGGATACATTAAATGCTAAATAATTGCTTTTGTGGGCTTAGTCTCGGTGTCTGGCTATGAGGTACCTCTGGTGCTCAGATGTAAACTTCTGCCATGAAAATGCTTGAACCTTTCAAGTAAAATGTCCATAAATATATGTAACGCACTACTCTAGCTTAAGAATCATTATTTCAAATTCATGTTTGACATAAATGGTTGCACCTAATCTCATCTCAACTTGGTGAAAGATTTTTACACCACTGGCAAGACTGAGACAGAAACATGAGAGAATGGGGATGATACGGTGATGACCAAATGAGATAATACACCATCAATGCTCTCATTGATTTACTCCATGGGGATTCCAAGTTAGCTTAACTTGGTGACGATATAATGATTGAGATCATGTGAAATTCACTAAAATTTTGAAAGAAATTACCAAATACCAAATATTCAAAATATGTCATAAATACGTTGCAGCAATCAGATAATCCTGCTCATAACACATATTGAGTGTGAGTGAAGAGCCTGTGGTTGTGGTAATCTTACCCAAACTGAAGTGTCCCGGTCCTGGACAGAAGTGGTTGGAAAAGCTCCTTGTGGTTTTTCCAGTTCACCAGTGACTCATATGCGAAGTAATCCACGGAACTCCCCCATCATTCTACCTTTCTCTTCTTGGGGTGTTTTTCTCCTTCTTTTCACTTGCTCACATCTTGTTTCTACTTCCGCTCTTTCACTCCGATAGCATACATATCTTCCTTTGTCTCTCAACGCTCGGTTTGAATCCCTCTCTGGTTTTGGTATGTAGTTCTCCAAGTCCCTTTGCTGATGACCTTTAGTCCTCGGAGCTGACTCTTTCCCCAACATTCAGGGTCCGTTTGAGATTGTCTCCCGGTTTGAAAGCACAAGCCGCATAGTACGGGTACTATTAATCTGACATTGTGGCGATTTGCTTGTGTGTTGGTGTGGGTGTAAAACTAACCACCTGCCGCCCTCAACCGCCTCAACAGTTTTCATCAAGGAAGTCGCTGTGGTTAGAGCAAGCGAAACGGAGGGAGAGGGCGTTTTGGTGTGTGCTTTCGAGCACCCATATGTGCGTTTGTGGTTTGTGTGTCACAGGGGTTAGAGAGCGTCACCTCTACTTTACCAAGCCAAACTGTAAGACTGCCGTTACCATGAGGTTGAGTGAGTGGGAGAGTTGATTTCAATCTTATATTAGACGAACTGATTCGCATCAGGATGCTTGTCAATTACATTTCATTAAAAATGAGAAGCAATAGTAGACAAAAGGTAATTCCACTGATTTTAACTGTCATTGACACAGTTGTATTATGCTTTCTGGGAATTGGAGGAACTTTCCCTCATGGTAGGAAAAAGCTTCCCTGATTTGATGTCATGTTGACGTCATCTTGAGTCATGAATTGCAGAAGACACATTTTTAACAAAAAGCCAGCTCTACAAAGTGGAAGCCAAGTCAAACAAAAATCAAGTTGTATTTTGAGAATAGAAGGATCCAGTGTTGTTTTAAATCTAAAGTGGAGCTCTCATTGAAAGTTAAATATATATGATTGGCGGACATGGGATTTAGGGGTCACGAAACCAAGCATGCAACCAAATATATATAAATATACCAATATAGACCCTTCTCTATGTCTGTTGAATCTGCACAAATCTCTGACGGGGCACAGCTGCACCAGCGGTGTCACTGAGAACATGCGTAACCACATTCTAAGAAATCTTGGTTTATGAGAGTGCTGCTCTGCTTTTGCACAATACTTTATCATCACCAACAACTCAAAAGGTGAGATTTATGACACCACATATAGTTTTCAAATTGAAATGGATGCACAATTTGGTATCAAAAATATGCCTGACATTTTGCCCTGGATGACACCCAACATTTCTGGTGATCTGGTAAAAAGACAGTAGTGCTGTCAAAGCATTAGAGTTTTCTATTGCTTACTGACCACTTGTTGGAAATATCTGATCTAGTACTATAATGAAAATGACTAAAATCTGATTTGAAATTATGGTGTTTTTGTGGACACTCAGCCCTGAATGGTTTGTTCCACATTAAGGAATATAATTGTGTCACATCTGCTTTGTAATGTGAATGTAGTCTGCAGGCCGATGAGGAAAGTGGAAACAGATGTTTTGTGAGAGGGTATGTGAGGTGACCATTACTTGTTGAAAAGTATGTTGGCATGAACTGGAAGGATCGACGATGGCAAGTTTGGCCAGTCAAGGGTTAGCCATAGTCGTGAGCTTTGAGAATTTCCCTTTTAAACACACTTGTACACTGTATAACTGCCCACAGCGGTGGTATTCACAGAAATTCTAAAACTTTTTGCTGCAGTTGGGGCTTTTATTCATATGACAATGGCATTTTGTTTGCTTGAAAAAATCTGCTTTTAATATCATCTACCATAGAATAATCTTTTGAAAATGCTACCCGCTCTTTCTCTGTGTAAACTGGCATGACTCAATTCTTCGGAGAACTATGACAACATTTATCTTCAGCATAATGAAGCAGTGTCCAGACTCAAGGGGGCCTATATTGCTGCCGCTCAGAAGCCTGAGCAGTGAGGACTTAAACAATGTCTTTCTTTGTTCAAATAAACACATTTTGATCATAGATTCACTTGTTTCTCCTGACTGAAATAGTCACAAGTAAAGAACTATAGAAAAATAATGAACTGTCTAGTTTTAATTGTGCTGCAGGCTCTGCTGCTACTCTGCAAAGTTACTACACCGTTACTGTGCTCGGTAGACAATCACATTCACAAATTTGTGATCTTATTCTGTGTTATTGATGTTGAAACTGCCAACTACTGGCCTGGCATACATACTACAGTGTCTTCAGTCATTTCTGTGTGAAGAAGCATCGCTATCACAATGTATTCATATGAATGCAGAACGTTTCCATCTCATTAAGTCTTAATGTGGCCTATGACCAGATGCATGCGTGTGTGTGTGCAAACAAAGATCCAACACCTGCTGGTTAAGTATCTGTAATCAGCCTTTTCATTGGAGCGGGGATGGAGTGCAAACACACTCACACACACCCACAAGAAACTTGATCCCTAGTTCCTTGATCGACACACTTCTGCCCCTCCTTAACTCCACCTCTTACAACCCAACACAAACAATTTCAGGACAGCTGCTGTTACACCCCTGCAGGTTTCGGTTTCTGATGCACCTCAAGAGCAAATCTGTTTGAAAGACATATGAGATAACAATGATGCAGATGAAACTAAAAGTACACATATAAAGTAGGGGAAAAAAAGCTTTTCTCTTGAATTTGCAAAAACCTTGATAATGTGGAGCCGTTTTATCCAATGAGGTTATCCTTAACTGGAGCTCCACCATAGTCTTCAGGAGAGAGGGTAGTTAAGGACTGGGTTGGTAAAACAGACCAGTGGATGTCCTACTGTATGTCCTGGGAGAGCTCAGTTCGGGAGATGCACATCTGCTGACCCCTGACTCCTCCCAGACATAACATGACCTCCAGCTGCAACTTCCTGGGTCTCACAGGGTCAAACGCAGACTCAGGAGGCTGAATCAACTGTAACTGTGAGGAAAAAGGCCAATCACAAACTTTTTTATCTCACTTTCAATTAACCATCTATTAAGGGATCCCAAAATATTTTACAAAAATAATTTTAAGTCCGTATTTTAACGTGGTTTGCATGTTATTTACCTCAACAACCTGGCAAATAAAGAAATAGCCGTTGGGTGGATTCCTGACAACTTAATGACAGATTTGGTTCAGACATTTAGAATGAATCAAAACAACTGTGAACTACATGCTCCACCGCTCAGGGGTTGGGGAATGAGCTGGACAGGAGATCAATTCATATCCTGCTGAAATCAGTGGAGCTGCCCAAGCCAGCATATTCACAAGTCTGGGTAAAAATGGGCAGGGTTGTGTCAGCTCGGGCATCTGGCTTGAAGACCAGTGCCACTTTGACAAACTGAACGTACCTCCTAACTGGTAACTCACAACTGGTAGTAGCAGTAGGACGAGTTTTATTAAAGCACATTCATTAAGTTTGTCCTTAAATTTATTCGCAGAATTCCAGTGCCGATTTTCACCAGGGTATATAAAAATGAAGATAACACATTGACTGGGGAGGCATCTCCCGTTGTGTAGAACAGCAAACTTTCTTAATTGTAAAACATTTCCATTTGGACATTTAAGATTAAAGCAAAGCTGTTTGCACACATTGGAGCAATGAGTTGCCTTTAACCAAAGCACATAAAACACCAAGTACAATCTTCAAAAGCAGAATAAAATTAGGGTATACTATCAATGACTTTTTAGTGGGAAATAATCGACAGAGCAGAACTGAGTTTCCCGCAAGAATCTCACGGTCAAGAAGAGTAGACCACACACTGAAATTCACTATTCAACCAACTAAAAGCAACACCTGCACAGCAGAAGTAAAATGTAACCATGCTCCTGGAATCGTGCCGTTATGGTAATATCCCTGTACTTCTGACGATTGAAGCTTTAGCAAAAGAGCGTTCAGTCAGGAAGACCTCCCATTTGCAACTTTCATGCTTTCTCCGTTTTAATTCCCTGCTGTCATTATCTGAGGCTGTCAAATGAGATAGAAATAGAAATAGATGTTCTCATCAGCTGGAATAAATCAATTACAACAGTTACAAGCCTTAAGTCTTAGCCTACCATATTGGGGCTCTCGTTTCAAATAGGATTCTATCTGCACTCTAGTTCCCTCATGCTGCTGTTATGCATGCCTTGCATATAGGTTGTCCAACGTCAACAATTCATCAGCCTAACCAGAGTCATCAGCCACCAACACCAGCGCCAGTGTCTGGACTCCAGCATGGGATATAGGAAGTAAACTGGCCTTGCAGTTTTCATGTCAAACTGTCCTTGAGCAAGACACTCAAACCTAATTTGGCTGCTCCATTGGTGTATGAATGACTGATTAATGAATGGTTACTGCTTGTGATGAGCAATTGGCACCATGCATAACAGTATGAATGTGTGTGTGTGAATGGGTGAATACTGACTCATATTGTAAATTGTTGCATATATTTACAGTTAACTTATCATTTACAAACAACCCATTAAATTGAGTGATTATGAGAATAGTTAGACTGCGAGTGCAATGCATAGTATTTACAGTATGATGACAAAGGTAAAGACAGGATGAAAAATCAGTGTCAAATACAACAAAATTATAGCTGAGGTAACGTCCTAATGAACTTAACAAGAAGCCAAAGAATGGCGCAACACACAGTTAAAAATGATTTTGACTGTCTGTTCGAATATGGAAAACCCCCATACTTCCACATACTTATACAGAACCTGAACCAGTGATTTGATTCTTGTTTATGCTTTGAAATCAACCTTTTTTTCCATTTATTGCTGCAGTCCATGTCTGTGGAACAGCTTCCCTGTAAATCTGAAGGAGGCAGAAAGAGCTGATGTTTTTAAAATAAAACTCAAAATGTATTTCTTCACTGCTACTTCGCTTGCTACTGCGACTCTAGAGGGCTTTTTAGTTAGTAATTTATTCATCCATATTTTAGTCAGTTTCTATTATTAGTTTACGCTCTATTTTGCTGTATTTCAGTCAGTATTTTCTCATTTTATGTTTCAACATTCGTTCAGTTTTAATTATTTTATGTTTTTACTTACTTCAGTGTTACCTCGTTGCATTTCGGAGGATTTATGATAGTGTTTCCTCAGTTAAGTTCCCGTTTCTACAGTTCCCTTTTTTTGGTCACATTATTTGCCTGGTGTGTGAATCAGGATGGTGATAGGTGTTTGGGGGATGGAGGTCAGGGTTAATTGTTTTTAAATTGTTTTATTGTATATCCTGTTTTTATGTTTTTTTTGTGCTTTGCTCCACCAAATTTTACTTTGTTATGTATGAAAAGTATAATATAATAATATATAATAGTATAATAATAAAGTCTGATTTTTTACTGATTGATTTATTTTCCTAAAATACTGTTTGTTCCAATCACTCCCGGCTCGGAAGTAGAATAGTAACCGAGAAAAATGTACCCGCGTTTTAGCCAAACTGATTATTCTAGTTATTAAAACAAACTAAGGCTTGCTTAATGACTATGTTTCAAATTTTTTCCATTTTTAAGTGTAAATATGAGTCACAAAACACTTGAATGAACGAATATCAGGTCATGTGGCTAGTCTGATTACTGGTGTTGGTGGTGGTAGAAGACCTCCGAGACTTGGAGGTGGCTGATGAACCTGAAGCTCTGCCAGATGGGAGTGGAGGGGCGGAGGAGGTTGACTGCATCAGCGGAATGAGAGAGCTGGGGAAAGAGAAGAACCATAGACGAGTTGGTAGATATGTTGGCGGTCCTATAATTGATGCTAGCTGAGAACGTTAGTTAGATTGCAAACTGGGTGACAGCTAGGAGGAACAAAAAGGAGCTGTAACGGCGAGGTTTATCTTCCTTACTGAACTATCTCTAGATCTTTATTTTAACACAAACAGGAAACACTGGCAACTATAGCTCAGTCATGTAATATTTGAGGATCTTGCAGAACGAAAGTTTGTGGTTAATATGTTCCTTGAGGAAGCATTAAAGTAAAAAATCAAACATCTGTCTTTGAGGTGTATGCAGTCCCCAGCGCATGCAAGTTAAGTGTCAATATATTTAGGTTTGAACAATAAAATGATCCTGTCTCGCAGTAGCAGTTGTCTCTTGCAGTTTGATGACCTGAGTTGTATCGTTAAATAACCGCTTGATAAATATAAACGTTAAGAGAGAAGCGGTGATGAACCAGAGAACAGTAGATGAAAGAGGAGACTGGTGTATTCTTGAGTGCAGGTCTACTCTGACAGCTGTCAACCCACCATCCCCTCCTCTTTCCCCTCGTTCTCCTTTCTCATCTTATTCCTAATTTTTCCATTCCATCTCTTCCACCGCTTCTTTTCATAAGCCTTCTCCTCCTCCTCTTGTTCTTCAATACACCCCACAGAGCTCCCACGACACTGAATCCCATCATGTCTAGACCCTGCTCATGCGCGTATGTGTGTTTGTGTGCGTGGGCATGAAGCTGTGTGTGTTCCTACCAGCTGCTTAAATACAGCAGTTTCTGTATCGCCTTTGATTTCATCAACAAACAAAATCCCCAAAACAGTAGATTTAAAGTCTGGATGCTGTCCAATAACAGACTTTACAAACTGAATAAACTAGGCTGGATTATCCCGATGCCCAGACTTTGAGTAATGATTCGACTCACTCCTCACTCACGTCCTTCTAGCAGCAGTAATGGACTTTTATGTTGATCTCAATTCCATAAAACTTAAGTGTATGATGCATTTTACTATATTTACTGAGACATAAAAACTGCAAGTGCTGGAAAGGCCAACTCACCACCATAATCGACTGTTAATACCAGACAAAGTAAAGCCGTAAAAGCAAAATACATGAGAAAACAGAGAAAGTGGTTTGACCTTTGCTGCTGCATAGGTCAAACGTCCTTATATCACATCTCACGAATTTTATGTACACACCATAGACTTTACAGAGCAATAATCACATATTGTCTACTGTAATAACAACTATATACATACTATATAACTATAATAAATATAACTATATTGACTTAATTCACTTATCTCTCCTGGCTTTTTGTTTGTCTCATAGAACATAGGTAATAATGTCACCCTCCCTTTAGCTCTGTTTTCGTCGCAGCATCCTGAGAAGGTTCTTCTGTGACTAGAAGAACAGAAAAAGCCTCTTCAATGAGAGGTGAAACATCTTCAAGCCCAAAAACAAGTCCAGTTGCTTTGGATTCAACCCACATGGATTACCATGACCTGGATGAATGAGAATATACACAGACATCTGACTCTAGATGTTTAATGTTCCGCTATGTTGACCAGCTAGTTGCTATCTTTATTTGTCCATCGTTTACTGCAGTTGACCAAATTGTAGGTACATGGAGCCCATGGAGGTGAACCCGATCACGAGGAGCACTGGGAGGAGGTCACCGGTGGAGGCAACCCGATCACGAGGAGCAAGTGGAGGTGGTCGCCCGCCGAGGCGAACCCGATCACGAGGGGCACGAGGAGGAGACCCCCGTGGAGGCGAACACGATCACGAGGCAGCAGTAGGGAAGGTGGAAAGGGCCCTCAGAAGGCCGATCAGAGGCCAGCAGCCAAGGTGGCGAAGGAAAGACCTCTCCAGAGTTCTGCGACGGAGAGGAGACTCCTCCGGGGGACTGCGGCAAGGGGCAACTAGGGGCACGCTACGAGGACGAAACCTCTTTGGACTCTCTAGCTGAGAGTGGGTGGAGACCAATGGGGGCCTATGAGTCCGGGTATGGGGAACTGGCGACCAGATAGTCGGGACATGGGGAGCACAGAGCTAGAGTCGGGGTCAAGATCTAGGAAGGGAGCACTGGGGAGCAAAGTCAGTGAGGAAGTAGGTGAGGGAGTCGGGAGAGAATTCATGGGAGGAGTCACTGAGGGAGTAGAGAAAAGATTCTTGGGAGGAGTCACTGAGGGAGTCGTGGGAGGAGTCACTGAGGGAGTTGGGAGAGGAGTCGTGGGAGGAGTCACGGGAGCACTAGGAACGGGAGATACGGGTTCAGGGACAGTAGGCGGCGTAGTCTCTGGAGAGTTGAGGACTGAAATTCACAGGAGTTTCAGCTGGGCCGGGCACCAGAGGTCCAACGCAGGGATTTGGGGACTTTTCAGGGATATTGCTGTCGTGGATGACAGCATAGGTCTATTTGCTTCAGGGCTGCCTCGCCTGCCTCCCCTGAGCTCACGTGTATAATTTTGCCTATATATTTTTTAATCATTCATTTTTCCTAAATCATTGAAAATATTTTGAAAAAAAAACATGTAAGAGGAGTAATGATAAACTTAATTACCACATTTGACATTTTAATCACTTCTACAGTATTTTTTTTTTCTTTTTCAAAAAATGGGGTGAACCTATGATTTTATCTCGTATTGTAGGAATTGTAGAATTGCAATGGAAAATTAAGAACACACAAAGGTGCTGAGCAAATGCTCTCTTTCTCTGAACCGATACAAATGTAATTTTCTTCTTAGGCCAAATATATATGTCTTACCTATGTGTGTGTAGAGAATTCTGATATGAAAATCAACCAGCAGTCAGTGTGCAAGCTTGCAATTAATTGAGAATTTCCGCTACTCCATTGGGTTCATATATTGGTTAATCTGACTCCAAAAGGGTCAGTGCCTCCCCGCCACCATCCTCATCGCCAACACTGATTTCCATGTAAAGATCAAGTTTATTGAATATTATAATCAGAGTAGGGTAACTGCATGAATATCAGCACAAAGTACTTCTTTGAAATACTGCTGGCCAGGCTCTGTTTCAAACATTAAATACAATAGAATGAAGCTGAAAAAGAAGATTTACAAGCATTTTGGATTTATCCAGACAAATCTATATTTTCTATAATCTTGCATCACTGCACATAGCAGGTAAGAAATGGATATTACTGAATTCTCATGCAGAGAGGATTGAGTGGTATGTTAAGTAAGACAAAATAGATAGAACAGAAAACAACGATTGTTTTTATTATTTAGAAGAAAAACAATCTTTTTTAATAAAAATCATAACCATCTCAACTTTTCTCACACTGATAATTAATGACATTTTAGTTGCAGTCAGTGGGAGCACTGTGATGAATACTCACAAAACCACAATACTGAATGTGAAGGATGAATTAAGTACAAAGGGGATGTGAGTAGGGATTGTGGGAAAACTTCAAATGAAAGGGGAGAGCCATGTTGGAGGAGGAAAAAAGATTTCCAACTGCACTGTCATTATGAGAAACTACTGGAAACACAGTTACTCACTACCACTCCTGCAAACCTTGTTCACTAAGATTGTCCTTTCTTAGTCCACTTTTGGTAAATGGTAGTAATGGCAGTCCAATCACTCCAAACAAGACCTCCAATTCTAGAGGTGCTGTGACCCAGTTGTCTTGTCATCACAACTTGACCCTTGTCAAAGTTGCTCCAATCCTGATTAATGCCCATTCTTCCTGCTTCCAACATATCAACTTCATTAAGAAATGTGCCATTGAAGAAAGATAATCGATGTTATTCACTTCATCTGCTGGTGGTCATAATGCAATGTCTGATTGTTGCATTACCGCTCACATATTTCAATTCATATTCAGTCAAACGTATCAGACTTGGAAGTTTCCTTTTACAGTTATTTCTTTCCTGCTCTGTCACTCCCAGGGGATCAAATGATTTTGTTCCAGAGAACAGGGCTGTCTGTAAAAGCACATGGGGTCTCAGCAACACACACTGACTTGGTTTTTATGCCTCTTTTCCGCTGAGCTCTGATGATGTAATGGGTGATCATCTAGCCCTCTTGTTGAAAAGTGTGTGTAAGTGTCTAACAGATGTCAATGATGAGACATCGTCTGAAGAACGCTGGCTTTGAAGGACCAATAAGACCCTTTTTGTTCTACTGTTGGGGCAAACACAACTGTAGTGTGTGTGTGGTAATGTGTGGAATGTGTGTCTCCGAGGTGGACAAACGACCTCTAGTTTTAGTCAAAGGAAATGAATGGTTAAAGGTTAAAGCACTATATATAAAACGGGAATAATTTAACGTATTATAATGATTATCAATTAATTATTTTATTAACTGATGCATGGTGCATTGTTTACATCGCTTAAATGTAACAGCTGGAGATGAGCTTATATATTTCATAGATGCATTAACCTATTTACTCATTTAATTTGAATGTTATTCTCTGAATCTGCTTACAGTCAAAAAAGGAAATAGGCCGGCTGTAACTTTCCTGAATGTAGTATGTATTTTTTCAATAAATTACATTATCATGTAAGACATGCACAAAATTCAATATCTTAAATTAAAGCAATCAAATCTTGAGTGTGTTTCAGGAACAATTCTGTTAATTTATTTGGTTTCGATAAATTAAGTTTGAACTAATCCAAAAAGTTATCTTGAATCGACCCTAATAAATTATATTAGCAAAAACCAAGTATATTAAGTTAAACCAACATAATAGCTTATTACTGACAGAATCATGTGGAAAGTTTATTGAAAGAGTTATTCAATCGAGGTGTAATCAATATTTCTCATTGTAATCTCTAGTGGAGTATGGGTAAGAAGTACTTTAAAAACGTGCTTAATTACAGCAAAGATGTCTGTGCGAGTGCGGCAAAGAAAACAATTTTAAGTGCTAAAAAGTCAAAAGTATACAGAGATGTCTCATCATGAAGCAAATGGAGGACTAGTGTTGAAGTGTGCGAAGGACATTCCCTTGCCTCCATTTAGATGATTCAGTAGCAGGCGGGGGATTCTTCCAGTAAAACACCTCCTACTGAGCACACAAACACACACACGCACACACATACTGTCACTGAGGGGCATTGTGATGCTGGAATATCTTACATCGGACACACACACTGAGTCACACACACCTGGTGCTCTCACTCCACAGACATGTTGTGTCTGTTGTCTTGTTCTGACTGTCAGCTGCGCTCACACTGGCAGCTGCTGCCCAACATGCAGAATCTGAACTGTCGGTCAGGTTCAGACATGAATCTGTGAGAAACCTACGTTTTGTGGGAACATTCAGTGTCTGTGGGGCAGTGGGGTCCTGGTAAAGAAATGATCATTAACATGATTGAAGTAGGTAAACACAATTGGAATAAAATAAAAGGACCATCATCCATTTCAACATCACAATTAAGTTAAAGTGTAAAGTATCAAACTTACTATATATGCAGAGAGATAATAGATGTTGCCTGTTATTATATATTACATTTTATTTATCCAGTAGAAGTGGGATCATCATTAAATGATACCAAGCATGAATTTCATAGAAGACATGCCAACATACAGTGCTTTGAAAAAGTATTGCAACCCCTTTGGATTTTGTATATTTGTTTGTATCTCATACTAAGCACTAATAAAAATGTAACTACCAACAAAGGGAACCGCAGTAAAAAAAAAAAAGGCAGTTTATCTAAAAAAGGAAAACATTTGATCCTAAACTTCAATCACCGGATTGATTAAGTGTTCTCGCCTTGAACTAATTACCATGCTTTAAGTAACTGGAGATCAGCCTCTGTTGTCACTGTGGTCCAACTTTAGCGTTCTCTTCCTTGCAGAACTGCTGTAGTTCCACCATATTGGCGGGTTTGTGAGGTAGGACTAATCTTTGCAGGTCGCACCACAGCATCTCAATGGGGTTAAGATCTGGACTTTGAAGCTTTGCCACTACAGGACTTTTAATTGTATTCCTTTGTATCGATTCAGAGGTTGACTTACTCTTCTGCGTGGGATCCTTGTCTTTTTGCAGGATCCAGTTGTGCTCAGATTCCTCCCAATAATTTTCTGGTACGGAGCAGAAATCATTTTTCCCTTAATTTTGTCACGTCGTCCTGGGTCTGAGTCAGCAAAGCATCCCCACAACATCCTACCTCCACCTCCATACTCCAGTCTAGGTCCAATGTTCTTTTCTAGAATGCTGTGCTTGGTTCACACCAGATGTAAGAAAACCGCTCTGAGCAGTTCAGCTTTTGACTCATCTTTCCATAAAATATTAAATAATATATAATAATTATTCTAACTCCGAGGCGTGTTCTTCGAAAATTCGAATGATTCTTAATGTTCTGTTGTGTTGCAGTGGCTTTTACCTCGCAACTCTCTCGTGGGAGCAATTCTTGTCCACTGTTTCAAATATTTGAGCCATGAATCTGACATCTATTGAGGTGACAGAGGTCTGCAGTTCCTTGGACATTTTTCTTTTAATCTTTTGTAACTTCATGATTCAGTATCCTCCATGCTCTTGGAGGAATTTTGGAAAGTCTGCAACTTCTGGGGAGGATCACTATTGCTACAGTATTTTTGATTAGTAGACAATGTGTCTCACTGTGGATCTGTGGAGAGCCTTACAAATTGAGATCAGAAAGACTACCCTCTTGCACACTCGGGCCACAGTTAACTGCTCATCCCACTCTATTATCCTCACCTTTCACAAATGCTCAGTCTCAATTACCTGCTAAAAGGTCTGGGGCATCAGTTGATAATAGCTGCGAATGTTGAAATGGTCTCATCCATCCGATCAGATCACTGTGTCACACCTGCATGCATACCATACACCTGATGTAACCTACTCATACAATTAAGTAGTTTTTAAATTGAGTTCTTAAGCGGGCAAACGCACACAGGCCAAGTAGGTAACAAATAGCCTTTTCAGTTCAATAAATACAATTATGACTTCAAAGTTAAATCATTTTAAATAAGAATTGCCCATAGTTTGCTCCACATGTCAGTTGACAGTTGGGGCAACTTTCAACTAACAAGTTGACAGTTGAGGCAGTTCAGGCAACCTGAGCAAACCTGTGTTTGCATTTTATGTAGAATTTTATTTTAGTATGTAACACACAATATTGAGGACAGCTGGAGGGGATTCAATATATTTTCACTGTACTATAAATTATGCGGCTTAGGAGCATCAACTTAACCATCAAAGTAAAGTAAATGGAGTTGTGTTTACACAATAAACACAATTCCAGACATATAGTATTATTAACCAACTCAAACACACACACATTTATGCAGAATTACACCATCCAAGCCTAATGAGGTGATGACTGTCTAGGCGTTCGACTCTCTCTCTGTCAGTATAGAGATTGGGGGTTGGCAAACAGAGCACAGCAAATGTGATAATTGGTCCCATGTGGTTTTCAGGAGGATATTGCTCTATGAGAGAGAGTGTGTGTTAAAGGTTTTGTTTGTTTGTTTATTTGGCATTTTTTGGACAAAATTTTTCCCCCAAAGCACAAGTTCAAAAAGTTCACAAGTAAGTGGAATTTCACAGAGAGGCTGGAGTTTAGAGGGAGGCGAAGAAGTTAAATTAGCAGGGAGGGGTCGATAGAAAGAATTCCAGAATAGATAAATACAGTATGTTTGTCTTTTTTCATTTTATATCATACACACACTCATGTAAATGGTAAATTGTTATATGGACTGTACTTATATAGCGCTTTTCTAGTCTGCTTGACTACTCAAAGTGATTTTACATACAAGTTATCATTCACCCATTCACACACACATTCACACACACATTCACACACACATTCACACACACAGTGATGATAGAGGCTGCCATGCAAGGCACAGCATGCTCATCAGGAGCAGTAACCATTCACACCATCATTCACACACTAAGAGGGTGAATGATAGCGAGCTATAGGGAGAAACTTGGGGTTCAGTATCTTGCTCAAGG
The DNA here is from genome assembly GCA_037951165.1 of Lophius americanus. Classification (NCBI taxonomy): domain Eukaryota; kingdom Metazoa; phylum Chordata; class Actinopteri; order Lophiiformes; family Lophiidae; genus Lophius; species Lophius americanus. The sequence continues at coordinate 2,453,511 of JBBDHG010000076.1, read as the reverse complement.
ACATTTCGACATGTGGACAGCAGTGGCCGGGGTTTGAACCACTGACCTTCCGATAAGTGGACAACTGCACCAACTCAGCCACCGTCGCCCCACTTGTGAAGAATAATATAATGAAATGTCGATGGTAAATTTAAAAGTATAGCTTTTGTCTTTAGTGCTTTTAGTATTACTTGACTGGTTGTTTGAATTTGCATATTAGCTAAATATTTAGTTTCTTGATACACATTTGATATAACCTTTAACATTTAGATTTACATGTTACATTTACATATGACATTCACATTGAGATTCAATCTTTCAAGGTTTATATTTCAAATTTCAAATTTATGTTTAGAGTTTACATTTAGATTGTGCATTCAGATTCGACATTTGAAACTTATATTTAATATTTAAATCATACATATATATTTATATTTAGCTCTTAGATTTGACATTTAACATTCAGCTTTAATATTTAGATTTCCAATTTAGGTTTAATTTAGATTTACATATATCATTTAGGTATTACAGTTAGTATTGGTTAGTCAGTTAGTTAATTGCTTATTTAGGTTAATGTTAGAATGGTTAAATATAGAAATTTGGCATTCACATTTTATTTCATATATCATTACATGAAAAGTAAATATGAAGAGATTCAGAAATGTGACTGTAGATGTGAAACGTGTGGATTTTAAACTTTCTCGCCACTTTTTTAACAGTGTTAGAACTAATTGTAGCAGAAGGTTATGGTTAAGATTAAAGTGAGTATACCTTAATCTGTCATGTCATGTACCAAACTATCTGCTATACTGCTGGGATTTCTGTCCAGGACTATATGCTAGATATTCCAATAAATGTCCCTTGTTAAAACAAACATTTATTTACATTTAGACTATCTAAAACAAAATTGGGCTTTCTTGAGTCAGAACTTTTGCTGAACTCTCTGGTGTAAGTAGAGGAAGGATTTATGTTTGGATAACAAAATATTGTGTTTCGTCTTTACATCCTCTGACTAATCAACAGCCCCCTGAGGGGCCAGAGGCATGATGGATATAGGGCTCAGGAGGAGGGGAAACACATGTGGTCCTCCTCCAGTAACGAGGACTAACGGCGCTGACGATCCTCCACTGACGACCCTCTGACGTCATGTTTGACATTTATGACACGACTTTTAAACATAAAGGCTTTGCTGGTTTGACACAGTCACATGTTTGTGTGTTGGGTGTGTGTTTGAATGATTACACCATAACAACCGGGTTTATGATGTGGGTTGGACCCAACTCTAACAATATGTGTGAGTGTTTGACATTTACGGCAAGATTAGGGAATTTAAAAGCAATGCTTGGACACCACCACTGTATATTGTGCTGGATTCAATTCATATGCACCAAATTTGGATTTGGAGTGTAAAGAAATCATTGTCTGAAAACTTTTAGAGATATAGCTCCCCCTAGTGTCAGAAATATACAACTGGTCTTTCCTGAAATCAATTCAGTTCTTCCTCGCACCAAGGTCCACGTGGGTATAATATTTGAAAATGGTCCATCACATTCCTTTTGAGTTACTGTATGAACACGAAGGATCTACATTCTTTTCAGGGACGTCATAATGCAGAAAAAAAAGCTTCAGTCAGATCTGTTTCGACATTGCTGAATATCTTCGAGATTATTTTAACTGATGTGGCATACATCACGGAACTAAGAGGAAAAATGTATTTGGTCTGGCTTCACGGTAACTCAAGACACAGTCAGGAATTTTCCAAGTATACAGAATCGACGCTAGATTATCCTCCAATACTCCATTTTAGGTAAATGTAATGAATTGTTGTAGTCCAAAACTGTCCAGACAGGTTGTGAAAGACTGATGTGAGTGTGTTTTTCACTGATATTCTACATATCAGTGTCGCTCCAAGCCAAAATGGTGCCCTAAGTGGAATTTGGCTATGGTGCCGAACCCCCGTCCCCATAGCAATACATATGCATACTTGCGCATTATTGGACACAAGGTATAATATGTCTGACATAAATGAATTAATGAATAAAACTAATAAATCTGAAGTTCACACTGCTGAGTCACATAATAAATATAAAAACTTCAACCTGAAACTAAAATAAATTAGTAGAATGATAATAAAAAAGGCCTTCAACATAAGTAACTTACTTCAATTTAAGTTACTAGAACCTCAACTTAATAAAGTATGGTCACAAACAACAATTAAATAGCAGAATCAGAAACAGTAAATCTAACCTATGAAATATATAAATCTAAAACAATATGAAACACTGGGGTTTTTTTTTTTTTTACTTATAATAATTATCTATTATTTATTTTTTTTTAAACGGTATTATCCTTACAATTATTAGTTTATTTTATAATAAATAATTGAATATACATCACCATCATTAAAAAAAGCAAACATATAACAATACATTTTTAATAAATATAAAAAATATGATTAAGATTTTAATTGTTTGAGTGTACTTGTCTGTAGACAATTCACTGAACAGGTCATTTGTTCTAAAAACTCTGGTTGTAATCAATCAAACCTATCAACTAATGTTAAAATAAAAAGGACCCAATTACAGGCAAATATAATGGTCAGTTTACCTCTCTCTCTCTCTCTCTCTCTCTCTCTCTCTCCCTCTCTCTCCCCCTCTCTCTCTCTCTCCCTCTTTCTCTCTCTCTCTCGCTCTCTTCCTCTCTCTCTTCCTCTCTCTCTCTCTCTCTCTGATGAGTGGCGGGCTGCGTGCTCGCGGTCCACGGTTACAATTTTATTGACACTGTAAAACATGGATTGTCCCTGGCTGATGGTGTCAGAGCCGTTGTACATGGTTAAAGAGTCTGAGAAGCAACCAATGACAAAAACTCTCTGTTCCTCAGAAAGTCCAGGACCAACAGTACAAGTTGGTTAGACAACAGGAAATCATTTAAAGATGCAGCTGCATAGCATTAGAAGCTACATAGTCTGCAAATAAAAGCCAGCTGTGGTTCATGTGGTTCTTCTGGTGCCTAAACAGCTTGTTAAGGATAAAAGCTTTGTATCTTCATCATCTGTCCCTCCCTAATAGGCAAACTGCTTTGGACCAAACTTACCTTCTACAGCTGACAGGCTAATGGTTTTGATATTTTTTTTAAAACCTTGTTAAAGCAGCTGGTCGGCAGTCGTTAAGTTGCCGGGGTTTGGCGTTCCTCGTCTATGAATTTCTCACCCAAATTGAAAATTTTCAGTAGTGACTTTCATTAATTTTAGGTACCTGGTAAATATTGGTTCAGATCCAGATAGAGGGGAGGATTTTTTTTTTCATGTTTATTACCATGCAAAAAAATGGTCTCTCATCAATTTTTATGATGATGAGGATGGGAAAATACTTTCAAACATGGCAGGGGTTTGCACTCCACTGAGTTCTATTTTAGTTATATATATGTTTCATTATGGAGCCTGCAAGCTTAATCTCACCTTCTACCTCTTCTAGATTTCCTTTCTAGTTTAAACTTGTAGTCTTTTCACCCACCCAACATTGAATGTGAAATCAGGTGAGGCCATTCACCACTCCCAAAGGAGCTGCATGCCCACCCTGGTTAAACAGGAACCACAGGTGATGTGCCAAACGTTTAATTTTCCTGTATGTTTAGCGTGGACACACCTCCTGCATCTGTCCACTCTCTCCTCCCTCTCTCTGCTTCTTTACATCAAAGCTTTTCATGAAGCTCCATTTAATCATCCAGCAACACACACACACGCAGCGACCTTCATCATTGGCGTGTTAATTGCAGGCTGTTTTCTGACACAAGATCGCCACGCTGCCTTCAACACCATAATTATGTCACCAAACACACACACACTCCCTTGCAGTGTGTAATTATGGATAAAAAGGAATCAAGAAGAGCAGCAGGTGGCAGCTATATCAGATTGTCAGGGACCCCTTGAATGGAAATTTACTCCTCGGGGGTCACAGGAGTGAATGGACGTCAGGATGCTCTTGATTTATTTTAACATGGTCCTGAACAATGAGTTTCCCAAATTTACTTTATGCAAACATTTAGAAAATGTTAAACTAAACTGAATGTTCTTTAGAATGTAAAACTATTGTATTTAAAAGCATGGGGTCAGTTGAATAAGTTTTTTCCTATGGCTGCTCTTTTTCCATAAACATCTTATTTACTTGTTGTATTGTAAGAGAATTATTTTAAAGATTTTCTTTATTTGCAAAATAAGATAAAAACGCAACTTTTTCATAGCCTAAAGCACAATTTATTATTTATTCAAAATGGTTACGTCTTGTTTTTCTATCCATCAGTGCCTTCATACTTCTGCACATCCTGTACGTTGACATCACTACATCAACAAGATAGCAGTGTATAGTCAAACATTTGACCAACAACAAATGTAGAAATTCAATAATATTCCCAGTGAATAAAAAGTTTCAGCTGAAGGCAACAACTGCCTCTGCCACGGTCAGCCAGGCCAACAAACACATGTCTTTTACTTTTTATGCATTACGTTTGTCTTCTTCATCAAGTCCTTAGAAACTTGTTTTTCATGTTTGCCTTGTCAGTTATGGCGTAAATGTAAACGTAAATGCTTTTACTTTATTTCATTCTATTATTATTACCTTTAATTAGCCTTTTATTTTTTACAGTGTTCATTTAATTGCATGGCAATTGAATAATTATTTAGAATTTCTCACATTTGTGAACACTAATTTTATTCAACCATTGTTGTCTAAAAATATACGCCATATTTGTTTATGCTGATTTTTGTTCATTCACGTTTGTGAGCTCAAAAGGATTTCTCTTGGGTTACGTTTACGGTTACTGTTCCGTTATCTCATCCGAATCTGTAATCTCTGTAAGAAAATGTGCAAAAACATGCACAGCATTAAAAACCTAGAAAATAGAAAGAAGAAACATTTAAAGGATTAGACCTTTTAAATGTAAAAATGAAATCAAAGTATATGTTTTGGTGCAAAAATTGTGCAAGCCCGCAGTATATGTGCATATGTGTTGAACCTGTAGGTGTGAATGATCATCATCTCCATCAAACGTCATTTCTAGTGCTATGAAGGGAATTGCCTTGAGTACACTCTGTCTTTATCACAATTATTATGTAAAATTATATTGTGTGTTTTTTGAAGTACTTGAATAGTCAATTTAGTCATGCAACACAATAAGATGTGACGATGGAATGGCAGAACACATTATACTGCACACGCACACACACATACACACACAGTCTCAAACATGTACAGACCACAGTCCTGGGTTTAGAGGCCACGATGTGGCTGCCAAGAGGTCTGTGGTGAGTGGCTTGCCACAACGTCGGACAAACTCAAGCACACCCAGATACACAGAAGTAATCTGATATTAAAAAAGAAAAGAATATATGTGTGCATTTTTAAGTAAACATCAGCTTAAAGACATGCAAAACATTGATCACGTGAGACTGTAGACAGTTAAATCTCATCAATTCAATGATCTTATTTTGTCTTTAACATTTTCCTTCTCTTCTTTAGGTATTCCCTCTCCCCCTTTGATTACCCGATTTTCTACATTTACCAAAATGCATGTTTTCAGTTTTATATTATTCACTCAAAATGTTTGGCTTTGTTTGACTTGATCTTTGAACCGGGACCACCAGTGTAAGTCCCAACCCTTGCAAAAACATAATTGACATAAAGAGGGATTGAAGACTATGGTGTTTGCCTTTGCCTTGAGCAAGTGCTGACCGCCGCCCACTGCTGAAAGAATCTAAACTCTGCAGATCAGCATCAAATGGACCAAGGAAGGAGCAACAAACAACATTAACAAACACACACACATGGACACAAACACTCTGAGGATTTTAAGAGCAATCACCAAATGGTGAAATAAACCACACTGTTATAATCACATTATATCAAATGCACGAACATTTGCACCAGCTGATTTTCACTCAAAGATCGTGACTCGTTTTCACAGAATAATACATTATAACCCCATTAGTCATCAATCCCTTTAATTTTCTCTTTCCGTAAACTCTAAGTCATCTTCTGACCTGAAATCAATGTTTGGATGCAGGAAATCATATGTAATTCCGTATTCCATGTGTGTGTGTGAGTGTGTGTGTGTTTGTTTCTTGACTCATGTCTATGATTCACTTGATCCATCCAGCACATGTGAATCAGCTCAGCAGTATGGGTTGGGATTCCAGCGACCCCTACAGGTCAGAGTTTGCAACATTATTCACAATCAAGGCTGGTTTAATAAACACATAATAGTTAATAGTGTAAATAAAACAATGCTATCAAACGAACAAATATAACATGAATCAAGTTTCTATTTATTCCTCTATTTTTTTGCTTTTAAAGTAAAAAAAAAAGAGAAAACCAATTTAACAGAGATGGACTAAGGTCCATTGCTTTCATCCATCAGAGTCTCCTAATTTTTGTGATATATGAATACATATATTCCTATTAGACATCTATGTTAAAGACACAAATGTAAAACAATGATGAGAGGGAAAAAAATACTTCCAGAATATTTTTCATGATTATCAGGTGAAGATGAATCCAAATAACTATTTCACACATTTTTTCATGAACATGCGTTTCTGTTTATCACTTCATGAATACATAAATGACAGGGGATTTTAGTCGCCTCTCCATCTGTCTGTCTGGTATAACTTTATCACTATCAATATCTAGTTGCAACTGTGGAGCATATCTTGGCAAAGTATACGTCCTACTATCTTCATCAACTATTACACTTAAATTTACCAAGAGAGCCAAGATTTAATTTTTTCTGTGGGGAGATGATGTTAAGGAAAGGTTTGTCATTGTCCGTATAGACAAACTTCCCAAAACAATACCCACTAATGGAATGAAGACAAAGGAGCTGGTTATGGATCTGAGGAGCTCCAGGACACCGCTGACCCCTGTTTGACCCCTGGTCGGTGTGGACAATGTGGAGACTTATACATTTCCCTGTGTCTACATAGACAATAAACTGGATTGGGCGAGGAACAGCGAAACCCTACAAGTACCAGAGCCGTCTGTATTTTCTAAGGAAATGATGCTGATGATCTTCTAGGAGTCAGTGGTGGCCAGAACTGTCTTGTTTGGTGCTGTGTGCCGAGGCAGTTAACTGAAGGTGGAAGACACCAACAGACTCAATAAACTGATCTGTAAGGCCGGTGACATTGTTGGGGTGGAACTGGACTCTCTGGAGGTGGATGCTGGGTAAACTGAAAAGCATCCTGGACAATGATTCACACATGCACATGGGGAAACTTTCCCCTCACTCGTGTGTTTGCTATAAACCTGTAATAGTGTAATAATATTTGTCTTATGTTCTTATATAATTCTAATATATTTTCACATTATTATTATATATTCTCAAATCCTTTTATTGTTATATATTCATATTCTTTCTTCAATTCTAACATTGGAGAATCTGTAGAAAATTCCAATTCCATTTTCCCCTGGGGATCATGAAAGAATATCTGATCCTGATTCTGATTCTGTCCCATAATGATAAATATTATTTATATACATTTTGCAGGGGTTGCTGGATTATAATATTAAAGATTATCTATATAGCTCTTTTCAAACAAAGTTGCAACGCACTTTATGGGACAACAAGAACAAACAGTTTTTAAGTTTTTAAGGCTATGGGAAAGATAGTAAAATAAACATTAGAAAATTCTTTTAGAAAAATAGACAATAAAACTGAGACTAGATAACAAGGCTTAAGAAGATAAAAAATTCAGACCTAACCCTGGTAAAAGCACACAGGCAAAATGTGTTTATAAAACAGATTCAAATAGGTATCTCTCCTGAGGGTGATTTTTTTTAAATATTATATATGTATATATTTGTATATATATATATGTGTGGAGATAAATTCCACATTGTACTGTGTGTAACATGTGATAAATAAAGGAAAGAACATTAATATTATTAGCTTGGATTGCGGGATGACTAATGATGCCTTGGCTGAGGACCTCAGGTTACGACCCGGCATGTAAGGTATCAGGAGACCAGAGGTGTATTAGGGAGCCAGTCTAGAGCAGGCCTTAAAATTCATTAATAAAAGCTTTAAATAATTTAAAAAGTCACCGGAAGCCAATCAATATGTCATCTCCTAAAGACTTTTGTTTATAGTGCTCTCGTGTCTTTATCTATATGCGCCACGCTGATTCTGGAGTCAGCCCATCCTGATGGAGTGTGATGGATGCGCTCATTTTCTCAGTTTGCAAAGGAAGAGGTAAATAACTCTAGCAGCAACTGTGTTTTTGCAGCAGTGAGAAAATGTGTCTTTGTCCATTGTGAGGACTGACACTTATATGATGCAGACATAAAGGCAAACAAAAAGAAAAACCACAGCAGATAGAAATGCATGCATATATTTGTGCGTATTTATGTGCATGCGGGTGTGTGCAGACACAGACAGCACGTCTCCTTGTCTGCTATCCCTCAAATGAATTTGTTGTTTTTATACTAATACGGCGACTGGAACAATCAAATATATTGACCAACACACACACACACACACACACACACACACACACACACACACACACACACACACGGATAAGTCTTGTCATGCTCTTGAGATGAATATTGGTTGAGGTCTCTACATCGGATCTGATATGCAACATTATCTGATCACATACTGGCTCCAGTTCGGACACACACAGATTCACATTTGAAGAGAAACGGTTATGTACAAACACAGAAAGAGATACACACAGACTCATACGGACAAGCACAAACTCTGCGTCTGCTGGTCTAGGCCCATTGATCCCTGTTACGGTGCCACAAAGCTTTGAATCCAATTTTTTGATAAAAAATACTGACACACATATACAAAACGACAAACACAAATACACACAGACACACACATGACACAGACACACAGACTCCAGCCCCAGCGGTATTTGCGCTTTTCATTTATAATAAATTATTACAGTAAATATTTGATGCTATGCTTTTTTAGCAGTTTAAAGTCACATTTTATCAAACTCCAATCGATAACATTTAGTTTTTTACATATGCCAGTAATTTTTTCTTTAGCATAAAACATTAATAGAAGTAAAAAAACAACATCTTCTGGAGTCTGCCTAATCACCAGGACAGATTCTGTGTGACTGGTCCTCTAAATTGGAGCTTGGCTCAGCATTATTCTATTGTATATGGTAATCCAAAGGGTTTTACAGTAAAAGTGCTTTCAAGCAAATACTATTCAGAATATGAATTGCATTATAATATTATTGAATATTATTTTATTAAAATGGCTTCATGAGCTCACATGTTGGGTTCAAGTTCATGTGTGCGTTGATATCATCCTGAACTTTCTTGTTAAGTTTCAATATGTTTTCCGTATGTTTATTTCTCATCTACTTAGCAATACTACAGTAATCATGCCATTGACTTTGACAGTAAGCAGGTGTGAACCAGTTCTCTGACTGGTTCTTTGACTAAGCTGCAGCAGCACTGACCATTACCAGGCTTTTTTCTACACCTAAAATCTTTAAAGTTGCAACCCTCATGTTTTCCTTGAATGTTACCTGTTTTCCATATTGTTCCACAAAGACCTGAGGAACTCATGGGTAGAGCCAGCTGGCAGTGTCCCTGAATGCATCACAATCTATCTTCAAAGTGACAAAAAGTGGTCTCCACAAGGAGGAGGGAGGGAGGAGAGAGACTGATGCCTTCACTCTGTCCTCCCCGAGGGACGACTGAAACCCTTTTAGGTCTTGTCTCTCTCTCTCTCTCTAGTCCCTCCATCATCTTTTTTCTTCAGTTTTCCTTGTTCACTACCCCTCTCTCTCTCTTTGTCACCCTATCAGGCAGGGCAGACTCTGTAGTCGATAGGGCCATTAGTAAATAACAGATACATAATTTATTAAATATCCTTAGATACATATTTCAGCATTGAATTACTGGGCAGAGGAGAGGAGGGGGGTTGAGGTGTGTAGAAGGAATGGGGGGAGATCTGGTGAGACACAACTCCTTGACACATCCCTGTGATTACATTGAGATTTAGATTGAATCTTGTGTCATTCACAGAGAGTTCCTTTTGCATAGTAGCTATAATGTATAATATTATTTAAAAGTGGAAACAGACAATTTTTCCAAATTTTCTTAAGTTTTCAAGTGGAAAGATATGACTAGTCACGTTTAGCCAACTGGTTGCCGCGACCAACCTGGCTACAGTCTGAAGCAAGAAACAAACAAAAATATCCCTTTGAACTTGACCCCCACAAATCTCCTAGAAGCAGTAACTAAATGTTTCCCAAATCAAAATCAAAACTCTACCATACAAGACATACATCGAATTCACTTAAATCACAGAAAAAATATCCAATGGTTGGCTCCTTGGTCAGGAGGCCATGGTCACAAAAACTGTCCACAAAGTTAACAACATGTAGCATAGTAAAAAGAGGACTGCAGTTGGTTATTTTTTTAGTTTATGGTCGTGTTTCCTGTTTTATTTTGAGGGTTAATTTCCTTCTACTTTGCTTTGCTTTTATGACCCAGTGTTCCCTCCTGACATCTTTTAGTTTCTGTGTTCCATTTCCTTCTCTTCTGTCTGTGTGAATGAGAGTATAAGTGAATCCTGTTTGTGTCTCCGACCAGATTGTTGAACGTTCACACCTGTCCCAGACAGGGATCAATGGGCCTAGACCAGCAGACGCAGATTTTTTGCTTGTCCGTATGAGTCTGTGTGTATCTCTTTCTGTGTTTGTACGTAACCGTTTCTCTTAAAATGTGTCTTCGTCATTATCTTTGTCAGTTCGTTTGTATTACCTGATTGAGTTCTTGCCAGTGTACCTCCCCATTTAAACCTTCGTTATCTCTTGGAAAACCTCCTGTGTTCGGCCTTTTTTGCATTTCCTATATCCTGCTTTTTGTAAGTTTTGTTTCTCTCATGGGTTATTATTTGCTGTATTTCGCATTTTGGATTATTATTTGCTACTTTGTTATTTCCATCTGTTATGCCTAAATTTTTTTGGGTTCATATTATTTTTGCCTCTACTTTATAACATTTACCTGTTTTGTGAATCAGACCTTTATCAGATAAACTATGTTTTTTTTCATATAACCTTTTTGCTTCATGTTTGCATTCGGATCCTTTTTTAACTGAATCAATTCACCCATAAAGAAAACATATAAATAATGATTTTTTTGTTTGAAAACTGGCATTGAATACATTGAAATTAAAATATTTCAAACATTATGAACAAGCAATGGTAAATAAATATCAACAGTCTGGAGTATTCAGATCCTTTATTTAAGTAATAGTACAGTATTAGACCCTGCTACTGGGGCAGTGTCCAGTGTCCAGTGTCCAGTGCACTGGGGCAAAGTCAAAAACTTGGATAAACGGGAAGGCAGGCATCAGGAAGGATCAGGATTCTGTAAGATCATCATAGTACGGCAGGTTATGTGAGAAACTTAGAAGTCAACATTTCTGTCTTGGAAATCTGAAAAGAAACTTGGAACTACAGTAGTAGAATTGTAAGCATTTGTAGCATACATGGAAATAGTTAAGTATGGTACAATACTTGAGTAAATGTAGTTTGCAAAGTTACCAAGAACGAGTCTGAAACTCATCCCTGTCTCACAAACATCGACCGAGGTATTCCTACATGGCGCCATCCCATAAACACATGGATCATTTCACAAACCTTTGCATCTCTGGGACTTCCACTCTACATTGCACATTTTTCCCTCACATACTAAAATGTGAATATTTATTCATATTTGATGGCACTTCACCTACAAATCAATCAGGTAATCAAGTTGTCGCTATGAGATCGGTGCTCTGGTGGCGTTTTGCATATTCACCTCCGCTCACATTATTAAAAATACATCCATCGACGTCACCGCCGCCGACTCGCCTTTAATTAGTTTGAGCAAACATATTGAGCTGATTCTCTAACTCACACACACACACACACACACACACACACGTGCTAAACAACACGGTCAACTTTGGAGATGTTTGCATTGCAATGATGCTGAATCGGTATAATTTTCATAAAACATTTTAAGGTGCAAAACTGCTGTGCATTGGCAGATAGAAAGTGACGATGAGCTGTTACGTGTTGCATTCTGGGTAAATACAGGCCTGCAAGGCAAATTTGATGCGACCAGGGCAAAAGTCAGCTATGGTTGGAATTTAATCTCAATTCTTCACTCCCGGTTTCAACCCTTGTACAAGCCAATTAACTAAAACCTGAGAAGGCATTTATCTTATGTGTAAGAATTTTTTTGTTTGTCGAGTACTAAAAGGGCTACGGCCAGTAGTTTCAGTTTAACTAAGCACAATGCCTGGAAAACCCTAAGCCCTGCTCTCTCACCACAGCAACAAACCCCCCACCACCAGCCCCTCAAACGCTCATTAACAAACATATCAGAAGATCTAAACCTCGGTGTCCTTCTGCTTGTGTCAGAGTGAAATATAGAGGCATGCAAAATACAAAATGTAAGAAAAACAACACAATGGTATGGCGTAGAGGGAATACCGCAGATAATTACTAGATAGTACACTATTGTGTAGTCCTTCAGACTATTGCAGTAGAAAAGTATTCATTTTTGCACTTAAGAGGAATATAAATAGTATAGTGTGAATAATATTGCACTTTGGAATGATTGCATGGTACGGGTATGTTTATTGCACATCTGTGGTGAGGAGTTGTGAGCTGTGGGTGTCCAGTTTTTTTTTTTTATGAGGTGTTTTATTTGATTTTTACTATTTATTGGGAATGTGTATAGATGTGTGTGTTTTTAAGTATTTTTAGTTGTTGTAGGAAATGCACAGCAAATTTACCTTGTGCATACTACCTTGTGCAATGAAAATTAAGTTCAGAGCTTCTAAAATTATATTTGTCAGGACAGACAGACAGTCAGTCTTTTGAGTGATCGGTCATGGAAGCCTTAGATTTATCCTTGCATCTCGCCTGACTCCATGAAGTCATTTGCCAACATACAGTAAAGCCTATGATGGAAACACGCCGAGACCTTCCTGTCTTAGCAGATGAATTACAGGTAGCCGCTCTACCTTAGCATTGCTTGTAAATCTTGCTTGTGGTCATGTCAATCTTGTATCATGAACCAATTTTATTAAGGAAACAACTTTAAAGGAAAGCTATATGTAGTTTTAACAGTAAAGTTCAGACTGCATCAGATTTCTTCACATTAGAAAAAAAGCAAATTACTTCCAGTTTGATGGATTTTTATTACAATATAACAGCATGGAGCACTTTCCCATTAGTGCGTGTGTGTGTGTGTGTGTGTGTGCGTTGGGGGGGTGGAGTGGGGAGGTCTGAATTGGCTCGCACAGTCTCAAGCTGCTGATGGAAAACCTCTCATGTGTCGCAATGACCGCATCACCTCTCGCTGCCCACACACACACTCTCACACACACCGCATTCCCTTGCGCCTTACCTCTCCCACAAAGCCACAATGCATCTTGGGAACCATTAAGGAAACCAGAGACCACCGCAGTGGGCAAAGGATACAAACAGAAGGAGTGAGAAGAATGGTTAGAGAGATAGAGATGGATGACAGAGAGAGAGAAAGAGGTAGAGAAGGTAGAGCAGAGGCAGGCTTCAGGAGACTGATCCTATCCCTGCAACGCTTCATTATAATTGGATGTACAAATTCTAAAGTATGCAAAACCGTCATGGCAGTGTGATTTGAGCTTAGAATGAGTAGAGATGCAAAGTCCGTTACACTTCCGAGTACAAGTTTCTGAACCACTGGTCTAATAAAATAGCCCTAATGAACTGGGTACCAATTCTTTAGATGTTGATGCTCCTCTGGGCAAGTTGAAATCTCAGCCTAGAGATGATGGAATAGGAAAGGTCAGGGGGTCACCAAAATCATTCCTACTCTGGGGACTGCATCGAATTTCATGTCATCCCAAACAGTTTCCGTCTGCCATGATGTTCATATAGATTTTCGATTCGGTGAGGGGAATAGAAGCGTTTATGGGCAGTGATTGGAGTCTGTGTTGTACAAGGCAGCAGACAGCAGGGTTGCAAAATATGCTTTTTAACATATTCAAGTTCTTTATTTAATTCATGTTAGTTTATACGTTTAGGGAGGGGAATTTGTAAATTTTAATTTCATTACGTTTACTAACTGAACTTTCCCACTCTTGCAGTATCACAAAATCACAAGCAGGCCAGTAACCGACTACATAGATCAAGTGTAGATGGATATGATTAGGTAAAAAAAAAGGGTACTATATTACAACGTCAGGAAAAATAAGAAATAATTAGAGAACTCATTCATTTATTGAAGACAAAGATTTTTATCTGGCTTACTTTTTTTTAAATTAGAGAACGATATTTTTCCAGCGTCACACACACACACACATACACCATCACCACCGATGTATCGGAAAATATTTGTAAAGGAACCCTCCCATGGTTGCTCAGTAAAAACTTACCTCTCACTTTAGCTACTAAGCGTAACTAACATAATAATAATGAATAATAAAGCCAACTTTTCGAAAACACAAACAAAACAAAAACAGTTAAAATCGGTTCTACATGATATAAAACAAGAAATAAGCGACACCAACAATGACAGTAAATAATAAGAAGCGATAGAGCCCATCTGGGTCATGAGACTGTGGGTCTGGATTACTAAAAACCTTTCCTGAAAAGACGTGTTTTAAGAAGTGTTTTAAAGGATGACACTGATTCTGCAAGCCTCAGCTCCATGGGCATGTTCCAGAGATTTGGGGCCCTTTCTTCAAAAAGGTGGCCATCTTTAGTCCCGAGGTGGGACAGAAGAGCTGAGGAAAGCCTCATATTGGTGGAGCAGCTCAGTTACGTACATACAAAATGTAATCTAACCCAAAAACCATTCTTCCCAGTACCTAACGAAGTACTCTAAATATTCTCAAGAACTTGCGCATTATCAAATTACTACAATTGTGGAAGAAAATTCAAGTATTTCTGGCCTCATCGTCGCAATAAAAATGAGTTTGAGCTTTGACAAAGCCTGAAACATGGGGGGGGGGGGAATGAAAGAGGAACAGGCAGAATATTGGAGGAGAGATTTAATGCAACATTAGGACTAAAAAGAACAGTGTCGTTGTGTGGAGAGAGTGATGCAGCGGGCCAGCGCACTGATGGTCCCCTGTGATGCTGCTGATATTGACACCATCTGAACCCGAGAGGCTTCACTTTAATGCTAACCACTGCACTCTGCTGGAGCATCAATCACACACACACACCCACAGGCACACATAGAGGATTCATTATTTGCTTAGCCCAGAATGCTCACACAATAACCACATTTCATTTGTTTAAGTTATTCTTCCATGTTCATTTCATTCCATACACATTAATTTTTTTTACATTTCTTCTTTTTTGCAGCTCTTTCAAAGTTCCTCCTCTTGCTACCTCTGGCTTTGCTACCTCTTCTTCTGAGCTGTAGCTGGTCTACCGCTTTGGTTCTGAGTAAGAGGCCTAACAAGCTGTTTGAAATGCTACTGAAATTCAGGGTTGTCAAGGTTGAATGTATTTTAAAAACAAATTGTATTTTCTCTTAAAAAAAATAAATTCAGTAACTTACAATCCAACTGCCAAAATATTATAGTAATATAAGTTGAGTATACTTTCACAAACTTTTGGATAACTTCCATTTGAAATAATAAATATACAAAATAACAAGAGAAAATGATTGTCAGTAAAATAGATTTTACACTAAAAAAAAATCGACATTAGATAACATGAAAAATCTTCTTTTTTATTACTGTATACACAACAACAGCTCACAATGTCAGCCTCATTGGACGCTCAACTCTAAAACGTACTTAAAAATCCATAACAGTTTTCCTAAGAAAAAAATAACACAAGCATTAAAGTTTGAATTAAACCATAAAATAAAATAAAACTTTAAATCACTGTCATAGCACTCTCAACGCCAGGTCTCTAAAGCTTTGTTTGTGTGTGTTTGTGTTTGTCTGTGTGCTGTGCCAACATTATAAACACAATGCTCAACCAGTCATTCCCTCTTTGTCGCCTCCTTATCCTTTATGTCCTATATTTCTCCTCACTCCTTTTGTATTTTCTTCCCCACCACACTTTTTTTCCCTTCCATACCTCTTGTTTAGCATTTTTTTCATCTCCACTCATGCTTGTCCTCCTCCACTCTCCGTCTCATATTTTCTCCTCCTTCTCCTTGCGTCATCTTAATTTCACTCCCTCTTCATTTATTCTGCCTTTGACACCTCTCCTACGGCTTTGCTCTTTTTTCCCTCTCTGCTTCCCTTCTTTCTTCCTCCTCCTATCTCTCTCCTGTCTCAGATGTGACCTGATCTCGGTGGATCGAGTGTCATTTCTCTGCTCTAATTAAAGTCCAGTTTACTGCAGTCCACTCTGGTGTCTGGTGACAAGACAGCAGAGAGAGAGAGAGAGAGAGAGAGAGAGAGAGAGAGAGAGAGAGATCATCTCCTCTCCTCCTCCCTTCTCATTGCTTCCTTTTGAAGCAGAAACCTTTTCCTACATTTTTCCTCTTGTGATTTTCCTGTTATCATATATTTTCCATCATTTTTGGTCAATTATGCCTACTTTCATTTACATAAGAATTAGAATAATGAAATAGAATTTCAAATCTACCTTCCAATACAACATTATTTTATTTTTCAGCCCCTCACATTCAAATAACAGCTATCTGACAGCATTGAGGAAAACCACTTGACCCTTAAAAACTGGTTGGTTGGACTTTTCTAATCAAGTGTGACAGCAGTGACCGCAATTGTATCGAGCCAGAGCAAGGAGTTGATTAGCTTAGCTTAGCATAAGTAATGGAATTAGGGGAAACTACTAGCCTTGCCTTTTATAAAGTTTCAAAACTAAATAAGCCAGAATCACATACAAAGCTTACTATTTATTATGTACTGGAATTTTAGGAACTGATTGCCTCCAATTAAACAATTGTTCCAGAATGAAACCCCCAACCAAACCGCAACTTGTCATTTTAATATCTGGTTTATGTTTGGATTAAATAATTTGACTAAAATGTTTTAATTATACATTTTTAAGGAAGGGCAAGGTGTTGCGGTGGTTAGGTTGGATCAAATCTAAAGCTCATTAATAATATCGACAAAAAGTCAGGGATATAATGGCATCGTCATCACCGCCACTTATCGTTTGTGTTGGATCACTTTCGAACTTAATACCTTCATTGACATTGCTGAGAGGAAGGACTGGAGTGATTTTGGAAAAGGTCAATTGCAAGTGTCCACCACTAGGGGGAGCTTTATCTCCAACATTTTCCCAGCCATAATTTCTCAACAATTGGTCCATTTTAGTCCAAATTTGCTGCATATGATTTGACTCCAGGATATGTAGCTTGAACATTTTTTAATCCAAAAGTTTACATTTTTCTCACCGGGGAAGCTTTTTGTTGAATATTCAGTTTCTCATATGTAATTTGGAACTATAAATCCAGTTGTGTCTAAATTTAGCTCATATGAATTCACATAAGGAAATCTGTTTTGATTTATTTGATTACATATTACTCACTTCATAGAAATGGGTTGAGTCAGTATGGACTGTTTGAGACAATTAATGAGTCACATTTAATTTAAGGAGTTCAATGGGAATTCGGGGGGGGATTGCTTGTACTATGCAGGGGATTGGGGGCACTTCAGGGATAGATCCCTGCTGCCAGGGACTACGGCGTAGGCCTATTTAATTTATGGGATCTATCATCCCTGTCTCCATTGGTTCAGACACCATTAGGTCAAGGGTCAGATCGAAAAAGCCCACCTTTCATCCGAAGAAAAACGAGGCCTCAGTCCTGATCGAAATAAACCACAATAAGGCTCACATGATTTGAACTTTCAAAACTCTTACGGGACGTCGCCACTAAACAGAAGAAGAAACAAATGGAAGAAAGAGGAAGTTAAAAATCAGCCACAGCATCACATGGGGAGAGGAAAAGACGAGGAATGTAATCGTGACACGGTCCAATGAATGACACGTGCCAGTCTACAAGTCAATTAAACGTCACAATAATCAAGTATAAGCACTCATGAAGATGATGACAAAAGGATAAACTAAGCCAGGAGAGCTCTTTGTGCACTTGCATAATTTGAGTGAGAAATTATTCAGATAAAACAACAGAAAAAAAGACTCAAAACTTGATTCTTTCATGTGTGGCAATGCTTAACTGTTATAACTGATGGATTAGAAGTGTAGTTTGATTAATATATTGATAACTTATCTTATAAATGTTGTTTGATTCTTTGATTGTTGCTTTTGGACAGAGCCATGCTAGCTGTTTCCCCTAACTCCCAGTCTTTGTGCTATGCTAAGCTAATCAACTCTAGCTTCTATTTAGAGTGGTTTGGGTATTTTCATCTAACTCTCGGAGTTGGAACCAAACAAATAAGTTTCTGAAGAGAATATTTTTGTCCGCTCAGATATTTCAGGCAGATTGATTCATCAGCGTATTTAGCGTCCATCATTGCAATATCAAACGCAACATTAATTAAAGTTAATACCAACAGTGCCATTAGTCTTTGAAATACACTTTACAAAGGTTCTGGGCTTGGACAATCTAGGGATGAGGAAATGTGAATACATTTGCTAATGAGGCTATTTCAAGATATGAAAATCATGCATTTTTGGCCTGTACAAAAATTTGTAACAGTAATTAAATATAAAAATTTCATAATTCACCACCACCTCTTGATTCCATTGGGCCACCCATGTTGCTGACTGAGCCTATTCAATAACTAATATGTAGAGTTGGGATTATAGATTTGATCAAGCAATGGCTTCCTCTGGTCAGTCTAATTATAGTTTCTCACTACGGCGATATGATACCCAGGAAGTATTGTCTCCCACTACCCTAGACTGAGCTGATCACATGGCAGGGTTCACCTGAGGAAGGCCTACTGATGAACTTTTTGTATTTTGTTGATATGGTAAATTAAATAAATATATAGATATATAAAAATAAATGATCCATTCGCTTGCTGTTGCCCATGGGCCCTGTAGTGGCTAAATTATTTGTACACATTATTTTTGTAATTATAATTCACTCCTAATGTAATTGTAACATTGTAATGCATTAAATACCATTGTAAGTGTTCTCTGTTGTCCAGTATGTGATGACTGATGCATTGTTTCTGTTAGTCCATTTCCAGAAAACAATACACTCACCTCCCTCAGCCTTTCTGACAACAATACACTTAAATTCCCAGTCAGTCTGAGGAGAGAGAACAGACTCTGCTCTGCTTTAATGTCACTGTAAAGAGATCAAGCCCGCAGCCATACATAAACACAAAGGAGGGACTGAGTGTTTGAGTGTGGAGGAATGAGGGGGGAAACGTGAAGGACAAAGAGGGCACGGATGACAGAGAGAGAGGAGAGTCCTCCAGTCTCCAAAGATCCTTTATATAATTAGAACTTACAGTAAGCTTTTATTAAAGAAACACTGAAATACTGGAAATCTTATTTTTATACTTTTCATTTTTCAATTGCTGATGGATGCTTCCCCCCATCTGTGTCAGAGAAATCTATTATTCCAACTCAACTTCTATCACATAGCTCATACTTCTACCTGTTACTCATCCCTCACTTCAGCTGATTCGCTCTACTATTCAATAAGATAGATATAAGAGTTTAGCAGAAAACATATTCAAAATCTCGACTAATTCAAATCAATCAGCCATAACATTATAACCATTGTTAGATGAAAGAAAAGAAGAAGAAATCCTTTATTGAACACACACAGCCATACACAGTACAGCATACTGAAATTATTTCTCTGCATTTGACCCAACCCTGAGGGAGCAGTGGCTCCCTCAGGGTTGGGTCAACCACTTTGAAGCGCCTGGGGGGCTAGGGATTCAGGGTCTTGCTTGAGGACCCCATGACAAGTAGACCCTGGTGGGACTTGAACCTGCTACCTTCTGATCTCCTAATTGGGAGGGGGCTGCTTTACCAACCGAGCTACAACCTTCCCATTGTTTGTTAAAATATTTTGCCATGAAAGTTGATATGTTGGAAGGAGGAAAAATCGGCAAGCATAAACTTCTGAGAGATTTTAACATGGTGTTACTGTGACATCACTGGGCCAGAGCCACTCCAGACTTATTGGACCCAGTCTGAAACGGTTAGTATGTACAGAAAGTGTTCTAAGGATGGACAACTGACAAAAGGGTCAGCTGTAGACTGAATAGAGGGCCCATTCAGATCCAACCCACTTTTGAAAGTACACGCAAAGCGCACATCATCATTATACCAGTAGAAGAAGGTGGCCTGGTCTGACAAACCGTGCTCCAGACCAACCTTTTACATCATGCGGAATCTTCAGTTAAGATCTGCATTTTTTGGACTCAAACTAAATCTAATGGCCCTGCTGTAGTCTAAAAACAGCTGTATAATCTAAATACTATGGTATATCAAGTCCTTGCAAGGTAACGTTTTTAGCTGGTTTGTCTGTTGGTTTCTAGCAAGATTAACGAAAACTTAGATATTATTTTGCGTGAAATCTTTCGCAGAGGTAGGTTTTGGCAGTTCGTAGAGATCATTACATTATGGTGACGTCACGTCATAATAACACTTTTGGAAGTCTTTGATCAGAATAATGTCTCCCTTGGCTAGAGTTATTTACAGGTGGAGGTTTCAACATTCTGATTATTTTCGACTCTTTAATCCTTCCTCTTGTTCTTTCTCACTGCTCCTACTGTGTAATGCCCTGATTGTCTTCAGATGCGTCTCGTTAACACCACCTTCTATTGTATTTAGGTACCATTTACACAACAAATGTAATAAAATCGTCTAAAATCATAATGTGATGTTGCAGCTCACACTGCCATGGTGTTTTTTAGGGCTTTAGAGAGTACTTTACTTTCTGTCTCAGAGAAAACTGGCAAAACATGGATATCTATCACGTTTTTCTGCTACACGGAGAGCAAATAACAGTAAAAAACAATGGCGAACTATCAACTTTTATTTGTGCTACAGACTCTGCTGAGTTTAATAATGCTTAAGAAAAAAGTCTATAGTTGATAGACCATTACCGTGATCAGTTGAGATGAAGATGCACAGAGGCGCTCGGTCATGTTCGCTAGTAATGATGTAGAAAATATACACTCAAAACATTAAAAACAAAACATTTGGCATATTCAGTGATAATTGCAGTTCTGTCTAAAGGAGGAACATTTCACAGTTTTGTCCTATGAACCTTAAAATATTTTTTAAAATGAAAATGATTAGATTCCATCTAAGCTAAATCAGTGTCATATAAATGGGGCCTTAATTCTGTCTTTCCAAACATTCGTGTGTTCAGTTTCAGTATTTTCCTTTATATTCCCTTTGAGTTAGATTCACTATCTAGTCCATACAGTTATTTAGCCCACCTGTCTTGTGTTTTCAGCCAATATCATTAAAACTTAATGTAGAGTCATGCATTTTGACCATGCCTTCAACTGCCCCACTCCACATATACCAGCCAGAATACACCACATAGATATGCACAATTAATCATTTCACGGGGTTGATGGGCTTTTGGGTAACCAGTGGAAATCCGGGGGAGGGTTTTGTTTGCTGAGGTGTTTGGTTGCTATCAGATCAATCTGTTAACTTGGGCCTCATTAGGTTGATTTGAATGCTTGATAGAGATTTTATGGGAATTTAGAGGTGAATTATAATAAGTTATATAATTAAGGTGAATGAAAAGGGTCACAAGGTCCCCATCCTGTAGCTCAGCATCTTTGAGCATGTGTGTGTTTGTATGATTGACCACACTGGTCGATTCCTTCACATTGTGCTACAAGACACTTAAACTACATAAACATTCCACAAAAATAGCTTATTTAAGATTCACCTTTCTGTCCTTTATTGATTCTTGGGTATGTATGTTTTTGGGAAACAGGTGTATCTTTTTTTGAGCTGTAACTTTACTGCTATTGAGGTTGTTTAAGGGAAAAGTCTCCATGGGGAGCAGAAGAACTGAATGATGTATCTTACTATCAGTTTCAGCTGGAGGGAAATATGAGCAGAAATCTTTAAGAGACAGAGAGGGTCCAGATAGATCTCCAGGGCCGCAACGCAATCATTTTTGTTTGGCGGTGATAAATTATTCTCTGCCCAGCACTGCACACCTTATTCAGTCACAGTCCCTGGTGAGCAGTATTATCTAGTATCGTCTGAATGGGTCCTAGTAAGTGAAATCTTTAATTCAGAGAGGGTTTACGGGCCCTGACAAATACACACCTTCTTCTGTTTGTTGGCTCCATTGCAGAACTATTGATGGACATACTTTGGTTCCGTCTGCTACCTCAGTCCTCTGACTGGAAAGTTTCCTCTGACAACTCACTCAAATGTCATTCTTTTTTCAATTCTTGATATGATATGGCTCATATTCAGCACAACATTCATTTTAATGCAGAACCTTTGTCCGCAAATCAATATTTTTTTATTTTCAGATAATACACAGGTGACACAATATGAAAGAAGATACAATCAAAATAAAACAAAAAGTACAAGCATATGGGAAAAAGAATAGAAGCAGTAGTTGAAGCCAGGTGAGCTTCCGAAATGTGGTTTATATAAGCTATTCTGTTATATTGATGCACCCATTTTTATAACCTTTGACCAGTCCTCAAAATAATACAATTCTGGGGACCAGTTCATCATAAATCTCGTAATGCATGTGATCTCCTGTGGCAATAAAGACAGAAGTTTTTCCACCCAATGGCAAATATCAGGAGATTCATTTTCCAAGCATCTTTGCAACATTTTACGAGTTTATTATATCCCCATATTAAGTAATTGTCATCACAGGGTTAAAGCGATAACTCAAAAACGATTTCATGAATGATATTTTCAAATTTCCTATCCACATGGACCGTGTATATCATGACCGACAGTGTAGGCATAGTTTTTTGGAACAAAATTTTGGTACGAATATATTAGTAATATAAATTCCAAAAAGTTTCTTGCGCGAGCTCTGGACTGAGAACCAAAATCTTTTTTGTTGTGTGACCACATTAATGATTATAAGCCATTTCTACTTAATAATATGCAGAAATAATGACGGGCATGTTGATTAATTTTTTTTATCAGAGAACCTATCAATCTGTGAATGATATATCTTAATTTTATTTATATGAGAATCTTTGCTAATCTTAGAATGAGTCTCATTAGGGGTTATGTAAAATGTTCAGCCACATTTCGACTACCAGGTGGAACCCAAAGCCTTCACCCAAAACTGTCTCACTATTGATCTCAGGGATGTTAACATCTGATAATAAACGGAACTTGTATTTTTCTTTCTTAAGTATGTTTGTATTTCAATATGACTCACACGGAAATCCTTCTCATACAATAATAAGGATTGAATATGAATTCTTAGTTGTAAGAAGTGAGAATAGTGTGAAAAATAAAGCTATCTTGTATTTTAGGATGTTATGACCCGACTGAGAGGGGTTTAAACTTTCCGTTGTTATATGGGCTTCTGAGTTTCCTGTATTTGCCGTCTGTCAAAGAACTCAGTGAACAAATGTTTTTAAATGTGCGATATAAAGGAAACTATTGTTATTCTATTCGGATCAAGAGAATGTAATTAAATGCTTGTCACTGAATTAAATCAAATTGGATACCTCTTCATTATTTAAACTGCACAAACTTAGACTTCTAGTCTTTGAAGATAAAGGGTACACCAGACCTCAAAATAAATTGGATTGCAGTAGAATGGTTAGATATTTGTCTAGACAAACCATCTGCCCTGTCTATTCACGATCACTTCACTTGATCTTCTTTTTTCCTGAACAAACCAGTACTTATGTGTGTGCTAGTTTCTCCCCCTCTTGCTGCTCTCAGCTCTCCTGTTGCTGTTTTGGCATCTGGCTGCTGATATTTGTTTGTGTTTTCCGAAGTCGGTTCCGCTGGGTTGCCTTACCTCCAGTGTGTCACGACCAAACGTCTAACCCAGAGCTAACGGGAGGCCTCACGGGGTCTGAGAGTGCACATGCGTGCGTGATAAAGACGGTTTATTCTATCTTTAACAATGTATGTTTATGCGTCCATATCTAAGTGTGTGTAGAGGCATTGTTAGCTTCATACTGAGCACACAAATGGGAGTGTGTGTGTTGGAACACAGGTTCCCCAGGGTCAGAGTGAAAGGCTCATTGCAGTAAAAGTAGAGTTTGTCAGGTAACAAAGTGCACACAAACACACACACACACACACACACATCGGGCCTTGTCTGCGAATTAGCCGGGTGAAACGAAGCCAGTGTGGGCTAAGAGTTGGGAGGAGGTGTGTGTTTGTTGGTAGATTTAGTTTTAACTAGAAGCCCAACAGTAATCGCCCTCAGACTCTGATATGAGACTGTAGAGTATAATTGAAGGTAATTAGAGTCCAGTCCTTCAGTTAGTGTTATTATAACACACATCACATCTCGGCAAAAATAAAAGGCCATCCAGTTTGGACGTGTTTGTTTTTTATTTTTTGAAAAACTTCTCTACGCATGAAGATCACATTAATAACAAGGCTCTTTTATTGCAAAGGACACACATTTAAAACGTGAAACATACATGCAGATCCAGAAGAAAAAACATCGTCATCAGTACGTGTGTCTGAGTGAGGCTCGCCCACAGTAACAGTGATTTCCTGTCAGCCAGCAGCATCACAACAGGATGAATCCTTGTTACTGACAGCGACACGTCACCATCATTCACCATAACCGTCCGCCTGCTCGCTGACTGACAGCATTTCCAAACAGAGCTGGGAGAACACCGACCTGCACACAAACACATTATAGAGACATGAGTTGAACGGGTCAGAATACCACAACGCACGATGAGGTTAAATGAAAGGGGAAAAAATGTGACAAAAACACAGGAAGAGAAAGATTTGCTAAGTACGTAACGGTGGATATAACACGTTTGATGTGTTACCAATAAAGACGCGTTTTCTGGAAGTCAAGGTCAAGTCCAAAGGTTTCTCTAGATAAGAGTGAGCAGTCCAACACAGTGATCCGAAGAAGAGGAGAGTAAAGAGTGAAGAGATTACAGTTGAACTGACGAACACTGATAAGACAACTTCAAGACAAATTATTACATACGAATAACTGAGGAGTGAAACAGAGTTCCTGTTTATTTTAGATGTTTGTTGGATTAATCTTTATAGTTTCAATTCTTCTGAACGAGCGGGATCAAGTATATGTATAAGACTGTAAAATGTTTTAGCTTGTTTATCAACCCGGTTTGAGATGTTGTGTATCCTGTCACACACTTCCATGTTTAATCTTGCCAGTTTGAGTGTTCACTGCATAAACACTAACCAGTATACTGTAATATACTACAGAGCATCCCGATAACCTATTAAAAACAGCCCCCCTTTCTTATTCAAATTCTTGAATTGAAACTTCTTAAGTTGAATAAGAAACATTAACCCTTAAAAGTCCTCACCAATAAAAAAAAAAAAAGTCCTGACTTGCTTTAATAAAGAAAAAAATCCTAATAAGACTTTTTTTCAATAGCCAGGGTTAATACCTCCACCTTGGTGGCACCTTTGAGCCAGGGCTCCATCCTTGGCCTCTTACAATTAAGAACATACATACTGCCATACAAACACCTTCCGTTAAGTGCCCTACATTTTTCAATAAGAAGTAGTCACTCAGTTGAGCAGGAAAACTTAGAGTTAAGACAACTTTTACCGTCAATGGTCAGCAGAAGGGGAAGGGTTCACGAGATTTTTCAACTTTGTGAAAATAGAGGTCTAGGAGGCAACGATTACAGCAAAGAAAAAAATGTGTAATTTACATACTTATATACTTATATCCAATTAATTTGAAACAAGCATCAAATTAACTCATTAATTTACAGATAAGTGAATGAAAATCCAAATAATTTTGTGACATTTCGCAGTCGTGATTTCCTGCAGGTGCACTTCAGCAATGGTCAATCTTAGAAAACCTCACGAGGATACTTGCAAATAGTATCCTACTTTATATGACGGTAAAAGTAAAACCAAGCACGTGATAATGAGATAGCATTGGTTGCTAAGCTAAACTTAGCTAGCTGGCTGCTGAAACATTATCTATACAAACAGATCGGAGCTCATCTTGTTATCCAACTTTCTGCAAAGAAATGATTAAAAATATTTCACAACATCTGGCAACACTGTCAACCCACAGAAAGTTTTGATCTGACTCAGTAGTTTCCCCCTTCCCTCCTCAGACTTTAAGCCTGTTTTAGCTTGTCATTGCTTTGCTTTTTTCTGTCAATAGTCTCTCTTTTGTTTGTTTTTTTATCCAATTTGTTGACAGCCATATCAGTCAGCTCGAAACACCACAGGAAGTGTCTGACAGAATTAGTGACTAGCTGTTGATACTAAGGTACTGACCAAAATAAATCTTAAAGGTGACTGAATTTTGGACTATATAAATTGGAAATATTTCAACAATTAATATACTGTTCAAATTGATCAATTTCTTATGGATCAATATCAATTAAACCTTTTCATATGTAAACCTGGGAATCTAATAAAAACATTTGTATTCCCTGTTGCCTATAGCCTCATTAACGAAGCACAGAAACACAGGGACACAGTTTTAGTAGCTGCACTCTTTTCATTTACACTCAATCAACTGTATTGATCTGAGACCCATGATTCACCATCTACAACTACAGAATTGCACTCTGTGCATATTCACACACACACCACCACGTACACACACACACACACACACACACACACACACACACACACACACACACACACACACACACAGTATAGAACGGATAAAACAGAGGGAAAAGATCAGCAAAGGAAACTCAATCTATCCGTCACCTCTGAGGGCGAGTGACCTCTTCGTGTGTGTCTGTGTGTGTTTTTGTGTCTGTATGTGTATGTATGTGTGTCTGTGTGTGTTTGTCCTGGTGGCTGTTGTGTCAAGGGAAGAGAAACTTAAATCAGCAATTAAAGTTAATTATTAACAAGCTGAATGATTTATTATTAATGAGAATGACGGCCTAATTGCCCTCCGCCTAAAATGGACAGATAACACCTGAAGATATAGAGAGCAGAGACAAAGGTAAAAACAGACGGGGGACAAAGAGTTTTTCATCCTCCACATCATCTGCCTCTCCATATGGAAAAATAAATTTAAGAGGAAATATTAACAAAAGAAATTGCTAGTAGATAGATATAAAGGTAGAGAAAGATGAGAGAGAGAAAAACACAAAAGAGAAAATAATTAAATCATTAGAATCTAAAAATTGCAATTCCATATTGGAAACAAGGAAAGGGAGTGTAGAATATAATTTTCACATAAGATGAGCAATAGGTTGATTAAAAAAAATATTTAAGTTTATATTTAACATTTAGATTGAAATTTAACATATAGATTTACCTCAAATTTCAAATTTGATTTAATATTTAGATTTCAATTTAAGTTTAAAATTTGATGTTTAGATTTAGATTTTTTTTTTAAAAATAGCTTTTTTGTTTAACATTTCGATTTTACATCAAATGCAATATTTAGACATTTTGGTTTTACATTTCATAAATTTACCCAACATTTACATTTAGATTTAACATTTACATTTAATATTGAATACAACACCAACATTTTATTTAATATATTTTTATGAGAAAGGCAAACAGGACACAGTTCATTGATATTGTTCAAATGTGATAAAAAAAAAAGGATGACCAAAAGCTTTTCATTCCTTTGGGGGTTTTCAGAGCTGATTAATTCATTTTATCATATGTTATTTTATATCCAACGCCTCATAGGAGGATGACCTCTGATAAAACACATGACAAAAGTAACTCATTAAATCATTTCCAAGACATTTGTTATTGATGGTTCCCAGAGGACAAATTATCTTATGGGTCTATTTCAGGGCGAACATCACTGGAAAACAATGACATTATTTTTTCAAACCAACAACAATGTTGAAGACTTGAAATGGATGTTAGAATAACATGTTAGTTGTGAAAGTGAACACTCCATATTACACTCTCTAGAGGGAACTTTTAATGAAAAATAATGTTCTTTTGATATGCTTTCTAACGGTTGGTTGATTCAGTCCAAAATTGGTAAATATGAATCTTTTTCAGTGGATCTATCTTTTGTTTACCATATTCTACTCTAATAGTTCATATTTCAGTCACTAAGTTGAGCTTTTCTAAAGACATTTAATTTGAGACGGTCAGAAATGAGAATTGTTTGTACAAAGCAAGCGATTGGGGACTTTTTGGGGATATACCCGTGCTTTTAGTGATGACAGCGTAGACTTAGTTTTGAATTTGCAGTCACTAGATGTACAACTTCTATGCTAAGCTTTGTTAAGACTTACTTTTTATTTTACATTAAAATGTGTCAAACTTAAATTCTTCCGATTTATCTGCTAAATAAGATGCAGACACATTAAAATCTGAACAATCAGGGAAGGAAAAAAAGTCAGGCAGTGTCCGTCTCCACTCCGTTCCTGTTCTTCTGTTAGTGTGTATCGAGTTGCTCTGACAGAAGCCTGTTAATTGCAGGGAGATTACGGTGAGAGTCTGCATTGGGCCTTTTAGCAGTTTCTATACACTATCGGATTGAGATCAAGTTGACTGCATTAACATCTGGTAACATCTCTGTGCAGCAAAACACATGACTGTATCAGTGGGAGTGGTTCAGGACAAAGCAGCTCTCTGTGTGTCTGACAGTCTGGACGGCTGCTAATCTGTTTACAGTCAAACACATCACTGCTACTCCCGGCTCTAAGTGGCAGAATCGCAGGTGAAATCAATAACTGCTCAGTGAACAAGCCCTGCTTCACTTGTAATAAGGAATGTTGTATTTAGCGCTAACAAAAACTCAAGAGCCGCGTCAGGTGATTTATATATATATCACAGTCTGCTAGAAATACACCACCTGATTTTGTTAGTAGTGCTCAAATGTGGCCCCAAATCCAAAAAAAACCTTTGAGCTGACTTCACAGCTCTGTTAGAAAACATCAACAGTGAGATGTGAGGAAGTTTGATGTATTCTGGCTCACCGTCAGACCCAGAAACAGAAAGTAGGATTGTTCATTCAAGGTAAAGCTAAGGTTGTTTTTTTTGTATTTCTGAAACTGAAAGGGCATATTATCTTATAAAACATGCTAAACTGTGTACATTTTCAGTACTTACAGAGCAAGTACAAACCATTACTGGAGTAAAAATACCGTTACCTCAGTCTGAGGTGAAGTATTATGAAAAATAAAAAGGAATTTGAGAAGTCATGGACAAAACAATGTCCCCATGATTTTCATGCTATTATTTATTGTGGGGTGCAGATCAAGAATTCACAGTCAAGCAAAATGTGTTTAACTCCTGGAGTATGTAGAATTATAGATAAAGTTATTACATTATATCTGAACCTTTTGACTTTACATAGGAATGCCATATATATAGGTTAGATTTATTATTAACTAATTATTAAAGTTAAACGCATACAATGCATATAAATATATAGAAATGAATATATTATATATAAGAATAAACCTGCTCTATTTAGTTCTTCTGAAAATAAGAAAATGCATCTGTGAATTATTTATTCTGAAAGAATCAGATAAATACCATGGATATAACCAAAGAATGATCTCTTCATCCAAACTAATTTCATGCATCCAAGCTCATTTTGCCATTTACGCGTATTTTTATGTTTACCCTTAATAAATGTATAGATATTTTTAAAGTATCTGTGGGCAGTCATCACTACATGAGAAGTCAAATGCTGGAGGACTTACCTTCCTGTGTTCATCTGCTGAAGTGGATTGGAGTGGAGTGTGAGTGGTGAGGGGTTGCGGAGGAATAAGTGCTGGTGTCTCCATTTGGCCTTGTTAACTAGGTTGATATCTGGACTTCAGTCTAACTTGTGGACTTTGAAAAGAAGCATTTAATCTTTATGACTGAGGGCTGAATGGACATGAATAGAAACTGACAAAGATATGAGGAGGTGTTGTAAGAGCTGAGAGATTTGCAGCAGCTTTATCATCACTGTCATGTTCGTATCCCAACACATGTCAGCACCCTCTGAACCGTCTGTATGTGGCCTCCTTCAGAACTGCTGTGAACTTGGTCTCACACATGGTCTCACTCCAATAAATCCACTATATCATAGGGGATAGAAGCCAAATATTACGACCCGGTTGTAAATTTATGTTGCATTTGCAAAACTCGCGATCAGTGGATGTCCTTTACATATCAAACAAACTCCTAAATTGCATTTACTCAATCTTCACTGATTCTGAAGAACACTCTACAGCCTGCTTGCAGTGGAGAAATCATGATGTGAATTCAATGTGCCTTTCAAACAGAGAGATCGTGATGATTAGCCTTCCTACATCTATTTCCAATTGTGAAAACTTGATGAAATGGCTTCTAGTAGAAAGAATACAAAAAAATTACTTTTAGAATGTCTCTTGGGGGAGAAAATGTGTTGAAGTGAATTCAAGGGTTCTCTTTTTGCAGAGGAAATGTGATGGAGTCCCCACTGGGGTGCCCCTACCTTAGAATTAACAAGACTACTCAACACATAGGTGCCGTTCTAGTAGAGATAACATGGCCTTCAGGATGTCCTTTGTGGAGAAAACCCTGCAAAAGTGTCCAGTGGATTGCCATTCTTGTAGAACAAGTGTATTTAAGTGCCATCCTGTGTGCCCCCTCAGCTGAAAAAACATGGTTAAGTGACCCTTAAAAATCCTGGAATGACTCCCCTTCCCGTGGAGAAAATGTATTGAAAAGACTTTTAACCTTACTCTCAGTGAAAGAAATTGGTTTTAGTGACCTCCGGAGTGCCCTTCCAACCGATAAAACATGATGAAGTGACGTCTGCGGTTCGTTGAGGAGAAAACCTTATAAAGTGGGTCGCTTTCCAGTGTGGTAAATGTGAAGAAGTAACTACCATTGAGAAGAAAATGTTTAGAAAGATCTTTATTATAAACTTTTGTGAAGAAAATGTGCTGAATTGACCTCAATTTTGCCCTTCCTGCAGTGGAAATGTGTTGAAGTTGTATTGGGGTTCCCTTCCAGCAAAGAAAACACAATGAAGTGCTCATTAGGATGCCTCTCATCGAGACAACCCGCTGAAGTGACCTCTAGGTTGGCATTGGATTGGAGAAAGAATTATAAAGTGCACTTCCTGCTCACATTTTCTTGACCAATAACAATTTCTGAGCCACTCCATTAGTTACATTACATTTTTGCTATTACTTTTTCAATACTGTTTGTAAAATGTTTTTAAATATGACTGAAGCTGAGGAAAAACACACACTTGAAATTGAAGTATCTCTCTCTCTCTCTTCCTCTCTCTCTGTGTGCACTAGCCATATATCTGATGCCACAACCATTATGCGGTCTGTGGGTTGGTCTCTCTTTCTTCACCTCTCCATTTTATTCCCTGCTCCCCTCTGTCTCTGTCTCTCTCTCTTCTGGTTTGTCAAGACACAGGGAGTTGTGGTCAGAGGGAATTGTGGGAGGAAGAGGCAGAGAAATAAACACCATACCCCAATGAGGGTAATGTCAAATCTGCCTCATTATCAAAATAAAACCTCTTTTCATATTGTTGTGTGTCTATGTGTGTTTTTCGTCTTTCTCTCTCTCTCATACCACACACACACACACACACACACGCACACACGCACACACGCACAAACACACAAACACACACACAGACACACAGACACACACAATCACTATTTACAATTTATGTCTTTGCAAACCTTACCAACTACACTTGAGTCCCACAACACACAGTATTACCTTAACATGTTATTGTTTGGTTTATGGCAACCTCACAATAATATAACATAGGACATAACATAATGCCACGTTTGATTGGCCTGAAAATGAACAGTTTGAGAACGAGAACGAGAAAAACCCACAACAGGTGGGTTTGGTGGTAAAAGAGTTAATTGTATTGGGAATACAGATGAGGGGATGAAGGTAGAGGCAGCAGGGGAGGCATGATGTTTATAGAGGATGGTTGGGTGTGAATGTGGTTGATAAGAAGGGAATCAAGGCTAATAGAAATCATGTAAAGGCTCAGAAATTGTTGGCAGGTTGGCAATGACGTTTGGTTTTGGTCGATGAGAGGTTCTGCTTAAACACAAAGAGACAACAATTAGACCTGGTAAAAAGTTGAGGGATTGACATGACCACAACATGTTTTTACCGCGGTAGTGCGGATAATGGTTAAACACAGGAAAACATTTGGACCTTCGGGGAATGCAGAGTTCATCAGGGTTGTAACAGATTACCAAACTAACTGTTTGGATCACATCATACCTAATTCATCGTGGATAAGATCAGTTTCAGCACGGCAGACAAAGGGAGACACGTATAACTTAGCTTTCCAGTTGTTACTTAAAGAGCTTATTGAGCCATACTTTCCCAGTATGAACAAGCTGATACCCCTGGCTACAATTGGCTATGCATTTCTTTCCCCAATGTTTATAGTGAACTGGGATCATGTGGGAATTTCATTCCATGACTCCAGTACCATATTTATAAACCCTCTGTTGTTAGGACAAAATATGACATCATGAGTGCAGCCAGAAACTCCCAAATAGATTTATAAATACTCAATGTGTTTCCATTATCGTATGACTTTCTCGTGGTACAATGCTTACATGCTGTATCAGTTTTGCCCGACACCCTTCAGCCATCTTCAGTATGTATTACAGGGGCACCATAATGTTCAATTTTTGGCCAATCAGAAGAGCGTGCCCCACTCACATGACCACCACCCACTCCTTTGAGTTTATATAAGAGATTTAGGCAGTTGTTATTTTAAAAGAGTTGATTAAATGTAATACTACACCATTTTCATTAAACTGGTTAAAATGTAATTGATCTATGGTTCACACAGGACCCTTTCCCGTTTGGAGAGTCAAGGAGTTTCTCTCAGGTAAACTATTAACTTTAGACCCAACTTATCTGGTAATCTGATTTACAGATTGTAAAAGGATTACTGGTGCTTCAAAGAGTAGGAGCACTTTGGATATTACCCTGAATTTTACAAACATTGTTGTCTGCAGGAACCACTTTAGACCGCTATAATAATAATAATGTTAAATACAGCTACAGGACATTCCATGGCAGCTTCCTCCATTTATGATTTTCCATTTCCCTGGTCCTTCAAAAAAACCTGCACTATGCATTTCAAAGTTCAACAAAGATCTAGACAGATTGAATGCATCCTAGGCCTTATACGAGGTTAAAATCTTTAAACTCGTAGAATCAAATGGAAAATACTTCTACTTGTTTTCAAATCTCCTGGCAGATGCAGACCAAAACACATTTCTGTTATGCATGTGCCAAATGAACCATCCAGAACCCTCAGGACGTCTGGCACTGGCCTACTGGTTGTCCTGAAAATCTAATTTAAACATGGTGAAGCAGTGTTTCTAGCTGTGCAACTCAGAGCAGGAATAATATCCCACCGTATATTGGAGAAGCCCCAGCTCAGACTTTTAAATAAAAAAGTATCATTGCTGTACCAACTAATGGTTGAAAAAAACAGTTTTAATAGTTTTGAAACAGCTTTGAATTATTATATTTTGCCCGCTGAGTTCATTGGACCAGAAGCTTCTACTAGTGCTTAGAACCAGACTCAGGGTTTGCTTTTCAGTAGGAGGCCTGAAACTTTGGAATGATATCCCCCCCTAATCTCGATTAAAACACATTTAACACAGTAGCTTCTTTGGTCTAGACCCAGTCTAGACCCGTACCTTTGTGTTCTTTGAACACATCTGCCTCTCTCTATTTGTTTCTATGAGAGAGGTAGATTCTTTCTGGAGAGAAGGAGTTCTTTTGTAGCCTTTCCCAAACATACATGGGCGAGATCATCATGCTCAATAAAGCATAGGAAGGGATCTTCCTTGTATCCTTGTATCCTTGGCATTAATCTTGGCTATTGAGAAAGTCCCATTTGGTAAGTAGGAGATTACATTTCTGTATATTACAGCATGGGAGAACTTACTTAACAGAATTATCTAACTGGATACAACTAAAAAAAAAGTCTAATTAACATCAAATAGTTTTCATGCTTGAGCTAATATAATTCAAATGGACTATGTTCCACAAAATATAAAATTATATCATGAAATAATGTATTTTTTACTGTTAAATAATATAATTGACCAAACATTTTGACATTTTATGCTAAATGTGGAGTGTGTAAGATATTAAATTATCAAATGCACCAAAGAAAGAAAGTATGCAAACAAATCATTTTTCCATAGCTTCTTTTCTTGCTTAATATATTGAAGGGTTGCCATAATGTTTTGCCTTATTTATCTACATCTTTTTCCATGGCTCAGCTGTTAATTTGATTTTTCAATATTTAAATTTGTTTATGTCCTAAATCAAGGGTTTGAATTTGGTTTAGTTTGTTAGCATGCACTGAAGCACTTTAGTCAAAACCGTGTTTTATTTAAAAAATGGAACGCAAGTAAATTGATAGAAGCAATCATCATTAAATGCAGGTTGACTCTCATCTTGCAATGTTCCCACTCTTTCAAAACCCAGGGCAATAATAATGATACAAACACTCTTGGAATCTGATCAAAATATTTCTCCAAAATATATTCAGGTTAAGAGTGTTCTCAAACCCACCAGACTATTGATCATTTCTACAATAAATATGTAATCAGATACTATTTACAATAATACAAAAAGCAGTCTAACTTGGCAATACTGTGGTTCTGCCTCTTCTGTCTGCTTTAGTAATAACAGACCCAGAAATATGAGACATTTTATTTTTTCTCCCTGGTGTCTCTAAGCACTTTTGCAGTTTACAGTTACAGTCAACTTCTAACAAGGCAATTAAAACAAGAGCTGGCAGACACATTGAAACGTTCCACACACACACACACACACACACACACACACACACACGCACACACACAAACACACACACACACATTCTACTCTGTCTCTTGTTTTAAATGGGAGCTGGCAAACATACGGACATCACTCTCTCTCTCTTTCTCTCTCAGTCTTCTTCTATCTCGCACGCCCTCAATCTCTCTCAATTACTTCTCCTCTCCTGCCATCTCTCTTTTCTCCTTGCTCTCTCCCCATTTTCAACCCCCTCAACCCTTCTGCCAATGCCAATGCCTAATGGCTTTGAGCAAGGCACCCCCCACCTCCCATCTCCATCTGAAAGAAATTCAATTGGATTGGAAGCCAATCAATCACGGCATGTATCGAGCTGTGATTGGATTTGGCCAGGGCTGACGGGTGAGGTGGGTGGGCAGTGGGGGGGGTTGGTTTGATTTTAGTTCTGCTCCAATGAAGGTAGATCTGATGTATTATTGCTGTGGACGTACAGACAGGACAGACTGCGTGTGTGTGAGTGTGCGTGTATTAGTGTGTGTGTGTGTGTGTGTGTGTGTGTGTGTGTGTGTGTGTGTGTGTGTGTGTGTGTGTGTGTGTGTGTGTGTGTGTGTGTGTGTGTGTGTGTGTTGGTGGGAGGGTGGATGGTGTGTGTGATTGTGGTTGACATGTGTCATAGTTTGAGGTTTTGAAGCAGTGCCAGCTCTGACTGATGCCTGCAGGGGTCCACTGCTGGCTATCTGTCATACATAGATGTACTTAGTCTCATGTTACATTTCATTATTCAGATAATAAGATAATATGATCAAGAAGGAGTTTGACCGCAGAATAAGCAGCATTTTATGTATTATAGACATTTCAAGAAAATTGTGTAAAAATAAATAAAATTCTACCTTGATCATAAATTTAAACCTCACTTCGGTATAATTCTTGTGAGTCAGTTTTTGTGTGGTATTCAACTAATGTGACCAACTTCTACCTTAAAAAAATGATACAATTATATAGTCACTTCATTACTTATTAAGGGGTCACCCACCATCTTGACTTGTTTGACATTGGAATAAACCTTTTTTTCAAAGCAGACATTTTAGCATATTACCCCTAGAAAAAATGGCTCCAATTTACTTACATTTAGCTATTTTTGTGTTAGGGTTCCAGTATTATACTTGCCGTCTTTGTGCCACCATGTCAGTGCTTGTTTGAATATCAAATCACCTTTCATACCATGGCAGTTCCAGGGCTGGTTCAGAGCTGGTGCTTAATTCCAGTTCTTTCTATTTCAATAACCAAAGAACAGGTTCTTGGTCAGGAGAACTGATGACAGAGTGAAACCACAACCTTTTGCCCATCTAGAACCAGTTATGTTAGTGGTTGCAGGAAGCATTATCATAACCAACCAAAACTCCCATGCCATTTATAATACAGATAGTGTGGTGATGAATATAACTGAATTACCTGCCTTGGCATCTACGGAGGAGACAAACTGTCTGTACGCTCTGTGGTTTCCTAACAAGATGAAGTTTTGAGAACGTCGCTGGTCTTTGAGAGCAGACGTAATAGCTCTAGTGCCTCTGTGACGTAGTAATGTGGTTCTACGACCTGATGCCTCCTTGACAGTTTGCCAGGTGATCACAGGGCCCATATATAAGCCTTGTTTACAAGAGTGGCTTTAAAAAGGCCCAAACTGTGATGCCAATACAACTGGGTTGGAGCATTATCAGAACAGCAGGTCTTGTTGGGTGTGCCCAGTCTGCAGTGGTTAGTATCTACCAAAGTGGTCTAATGAAGGACAATCAATGGACTGGAGACATGGCAGGGTCATGGGTGCCAAAGATTCCTTGACGCTAAGCCTTACAACCTGTTCTTATGCTGGTTAGGATAGAAAAGTCTTACAGCACATTGCATCGCAACTTGTTGCTTGAATCGTGTGTTACTTAACATCATGAAGTCAGCCTTGATGCGTTGCTTGATTGTGTAAGAGATGGAGCCAGGATGCACTATGGGAAGAAGGCAAGTCAGGGGAGGCAGTGTGATGCTCTGGGCAATGTTCTGCCTTGAAACCTCCCATTCATTTGGATATTAGCATGACAAGCTACACCTAGTCCTGAGTCCTGTCTTCATGATGTCTCTCTCTGCTTCCTTTCTCTTTGTGCTTGTGCTGAGATGGGTGGAAGTCTGCATCTGAGAAATGACGGCTCACACACAAACACACAAACTCACTCACTCATACAAACACTCATACAAACACACACACACACACAAACTGACAAATGAGACGTCGAGCCAGTTTATATGAGTGATGGCTGCATTAGGTCTGTGGAGAACCTCCTCTATGACAGTTATGATGCTAAAGGATTTCACTGTCTCTTACACATACACACACACACACCCACACACGCACCGACGCACAGAGGAATCCTACAAATTTGACTTTCTTTTTAAAGTGTGGAATTAAAATATGACAAAATAAAATCTGGGGATTTGTGATGTTGATATTATTTATACTACGTAACACTGACACAAACACAAAAAATAGTGCACACACGCATGCATACACACACAATTTGGCGGTTCTGACACCAGCGGCGAGCCATAGCCACAGATTATGCTCTAAGGAGCTGGTCAATACTAATCCGCTAACCCTAACCCGTTTAGCACTGACCAGTCACTCTGCATGTGTGTGTTATGTGTGTGTAAGTGAAAGAGAGGAAGGAGTGTGTTTGTATGTTTGCCTTTTCAGTATAAGTGCATGTGCAAGTGTGTGTGTATGTGTGCAAACCCATTTAGTGCACCTTATACATATTTCTTTGCTGTAACATGAGCTGTATCCCAGATCAATACAAATGTTTCTTTGTTAATGAAGATGTGTGTGTGTCGAATCGTGTGTGTGTGTGTGTGTGTGTGTGTGTGTGTGTGTGTGAGTGTGTGTGTGGTGTGTATGTGTGTGGAGGAGGGGGGGCACTTAAGCTGACCACTGTGTCTGACCACAGTGGTCAGTCAGTGGACGATTTATACAACCCGCAAAAATTCACCCCAACCGACACTCACACCCCCACGTGCACATACAGTACACTCACACAACCACACACACAAAGTCATGTATGATCGTGTTGTCATCCTGGGTCAAGGGCATCAGTACCTAAGGTTTACTGGAGAACCACAAACACAATATAAGATATATAATGATATGCAATGTTTATTATTTAGTGGGGTAAATGAAAATATATACATTTAATATTTCACTTCAAAATCTCTCATTTTTAGTCTGAAATAAAAATACATTGTAGTTTATTTAATGTGTACATTTGTTGCGGAAACTGTTCACCTGTCAAATTATTAATTCCTGTTTGGCCATTCAGAGGTGGACCAAGTCTTCAACTTGAGACTATACCCACAACCACTTCAGCTTCAAATAATGATGACACGACATTCTCTTTCAACATTTTCTGGTTGAGGAACAGAATTCATTTCCCCCCCAATTATGACAAGTCATGCTGGCCATGAAGGAGCAAAGCCTCTCCCCAACATTACGCTACCACATCCATCCTTGATTGTAGGCTTAATGTTCTTTTTTTTGGAATGGTGTGTTTGGCTCATGCCAGATGTAACAAGATCCCTGTCATCCAAGAAGTTCTACTTTCAACTCATCAGTACAGAGAATATTACCTTAAAGACTCAAAGACTAACCAAGTTTTGTAGTGGGAAGTTACGATCTTTAATGCTCAGGACTACACGCTCATTCTCCCTGAGAGATGGGTCAAATGCAGGTAAATGATTGAACTATGTTGTACTGTGAATGGCTGTATGTGATCAATAAAGGATTTCTTCTTCTTCTTAATATTTTTCTAGGTTGGCTGTGGCTTTTACTTTGCCACAATCCGACGGATGCCATTTTGTCCAGTCCGTTCCTTTTAGTTAAGCGTTTCTTTTCTTTTAATGAAGTCATAAACCTTTATTGAGTTTGAAGAGGCCTGCATTTTCCTTGGATTTTCTGTGGCTTCCTGACCTAAAACACGACAGCAGAGGTAGTAACAGAGGCGAACACGTATGTATAAATGCAAGGGTGTGATATTTTGATAGAAGACAACGGCCCCAAAGTCAGCAACGCAGAATGAATTCTCACAAATGCACAGCATTGCAGTAGCTTGATTATAGAATGATAATAAGGTATTCAAAGCCTTAAACAAGATTAAATTCTATATATCCCAATGCACCTGATTTTTTTTATGTCAATGTCTTTGTCCAGACAGGATGACAGGGAGGAGAAGGGTTGATGAGAGGTCTGGGTGACTTTCAAATAATTTAATTCCCTACCTCTATATCATAATCATATTTCTTATTGGCATTCTGTGCAGATAAGCATATTTAATTCATACAGTGCTCCCATAAAGTGTTGACTATGCATGAATCCTCACGGTCAATATTTCATTTATCCTGCATCAGATGTGCTGCTGCAATGGGCGTGTATGCTGTGTATATTAGATATATAATTAGACGTAACAAGGTGTGTGTGTGTGTGTGTGTGTGGGTGTGTGTGTGTGTGTGTGTGTGTGTGTGTGTGTGTGTGTGTGTGTGTGTGTGTGTGTGTGTGTGTGTGTGTGTGTGTGTGTGTGTGTGTGTGTGTGTGTGTGTGTGTGTATGTGTTTGTGTGATAAGAGGTCAGTTAATGATTGAAGGGTGATTAGATTTGGATCAGGAACACTGTCCATGTGATACTAGCATTAGGTTTGAGTTCAAAGCTTAAAGACCAAAGTCTTACCTGGTTTCAACAACACCAAGTATCTACATCATAAACTTTGAACATGCTAACGAGTTCCAACATGATATTTCTGAAAATGGAACATTTTTTCGAGACTACATTTTAACTCACTCTTTCTCATGCGGTAAGGTGTTCTTTTTGGGGTTGGTTATTGTCGTTCACCGCTTTTACTCCCTTCCCTCCCGCAAAGTGAAACAGCAGTTGTATTCCATCGGCTGAGGCATTGCAACATACATCAAAATAATCTAACCACTCGGTTCTAGTCTCATGCAAAGATACAAAGTCCAGAAGGGAAGAAAGAAGGAGAGAACAAGCACTGATTAAACAACAGTAATCCTCCTCTCTATTTCTTCCTTCCATATATCCATACTTCCCTTCCACAACATGCATCAGCAGTTGTGATGTGAATGTATGTGTGTGTGACAGCCTCCATTGATCCCCTGTCATCCTGATCACATTACAACCCCCTTCCTATTAGATCTACATTTTTAATTTTCGTCCATGGATGACATAAAACGACATGAGTGCAGGATTGAGTGGTGGAGGAATGAGAGGAGAATCCGAGTTCTGGATGAATATAGGAGGTCTGAGGGGGTCAACAAGGGTCAGCCGGTTGGGAGGGGAGAGGTAGATGTACAGGGGGACAGTAGTAGAGATAGCTATGTTTTAAAATGTCTTGGCTGACTTTTTTTCTGAAATGCTTTATTTTTTATTATTTGCAAAAGCAAACTATACATTCTTTTTGTTGTTTTAAGGATTTAGTTTACTTTGCTTTGAGATCCATCACACAACACAGCTATAGCTTTTGTCAAGGCTCTGTTATCACCGAGAAAAACAACGTTTAAGCTTTCACCAAACAGAAATGTAGTACCTCTCACCAGTGCCAAAATTATAAACTGTTAGATTGCTATTGACCCAATAGAAGACATGCTTTGAAATATGGCGTGATAATCACCAAATTTCTCATCAATATATATTAACCTATTTTAACAAGAGCGCATAATCAGAAATATTTGGCTCAAATATCATTTCACCTAACTGATCGTTTGCGTCGTTCGAGGTCCTGTGCTGTTTGCAATCAACAACGAAAAAGAAGAAAAAGAACAATAAAAATTGATAAAAATCAATCGAATGCTCACCTGGAATTAAGACCTGTGTTTAATAGCCTGAGAATATACCATAAATCTGTAAGGAAAAAAATAATACATGCAAAAACTAAGGTGCACTAGTGATTCATCTCTTGTCACCGGCATTCTCACATTCTGTAAGACTTGATAAATATGAATAATTGAGTGGTGCAACAATTGTGATCTGAAAGAGACTTGGTGTATTTAAGTGAGGAGAAAGAGAATATTATTGATAATTGAATGTATAACCTCAGGTTTCACACCTTTATTTGAGACACATCAATCAATGAATCTTCAACATCAAAAAAGTTTGTTAAATAACATAATAATGCCTGTGCTAATGCTCGTAGCAAGCAGCATGCGTGCTTTCAGAAAGTCCCTAGTCATTCTATGGAGTCCACAGCTGTGCTTCTTTCCGTTGACATTAAGCTGCCCTAAAGGACTCAGCGAGCTGCTGCTACACCAACAGTAAGTCACATTCCAGCATTAGACATTAGTGACATGACTGAAGTTGATGTATGTTGTTTATTCTTTGGCAACCACTGACAGGTGTACTTAATGACAATGATTATCTCTGTACAATGTCACCTGTCAGTTGGTGGGACATATAAAACAACAAATGAACATTTTGTCCTCCAAGTTGATGTGTGGGAAGCAGGACAAATGGGAATAGCCTAAGAATCTAAGTGACTTTGACAACGGCCAGACTGTGATGCTGGACAACTGGGTCACAGCATCTCCAAAACTGCAGGTCCTGCTTGGTGTTCTTGTCCTGTGTGGTGAAAGGAAGGACAACTAATGATGGTATCATGGGCTCCCAGTGTATGGGGCTGCATTGCTATATACAGTTATGTCCCATCTTGACCCCTGTCCACTTCCAAACACCTACAATGAGCACATCAGTGGAACTTGGCCTGGCTTATTAATCAGCGAAAAAAACTGGGCAAATTTTGCATCACTAACCTTTGGATGACAAAGTAACGGTTTGAGGAAAACAACAAGAAGTTTACAGCCTTCAACAGATCTCATCCGGTGATCTGCATAAAATTAGGCAGGTGGTTGTTATGTTATGGCTAATCAGTGTAAATTAAATCTGAGTAAAATTTCAGTCAGGAAGACTATCCATTTGCACACTTATGGGATATATATTTCCTATACCTATAAGTGTTGGTCACACTTTTCGTGCATGCACAGTCTTAATTCCCATGCCTGTCCTCTCTCCGTTCCTCTGGTCCATTCAAGCTGCTTTTGTAAACACCTTCACCTCACCATCATTCCCAAGTCGTCACAGATTCAGCAGAGTCATCAGGCATCACAATCAGTGTCTGGACTCAAACGTCATCCTTTGGGTGTTCCCTTTAGGGGTCAGAGGATCAACTTTCTCCATCTTCCTGTCTTCCATCCTGTCCTCTGCAGCATCATCTGTCATACCACCCAAGTACATGTCGTCTCTCACCACATCCAGAAACCTCGTGTTCCCCCGCTCCTCTTGTCTGGCAGCTCAATCTCCAGCATCATTCCCAAGTCGTCACAGATTAAGCAACTTCATAATTTCTTCTTCAGCCTCAGCAGAGTCCTCAGCCACCGCCACTAGTGCCTGGACTCAAACATGTTCAGGGGCTCAGTAAGGCTCAGTTGGTAGAGCATTCGGTGGTACCAGTCTAAATGTTGAAGTTTCCTTGAGAAACATACTGAATCTGTTTGAACCCCAAGTTGCTTCGAATGGTTGTTCCATTGGGTGTAAATGATGGCGTGAATTGTTACCACTCCTGACGAACAGGTGGTGCCTTGCGTGGCAACCTCTACATCCCTGTATGAATGTATGAATATTCATTGAATGTTTGTGTGAAAGGGTGTCTTGCTACAACTATTGTGTCACAGATAACTTTTCACAAACTTTTCCACCCTGCTTGCAATTGCTTCTTTTCCTCTTTTCTGTACGTGTCATTGCTCTGAAATAATGTAACTTTAAACAGAAATAAGCATCTGGAATCACACTGTAGAATATATTTATCTTGTTCCTACATTATAAGGACCTCAGCTTATAATGTAAAGGCAGATCAGTGATTCATTTGCCCCTTTTGAATATTGTAAAATCTTATGGATGTCCTATCCATTCTGAGTTTCACGGCAAATTTCCAGTCAAGAAGAAACAAAACTTATTTGGCATCTGTATAAACTACGAATACGAAACAGCAGACAGTTATCTCACAAAATATTGAAGCATTTCAATATTTCACTGTGGACACGGGACTACATTGCAGTTTAATGTTGGAGATGGAGCCTGTCCTGGTTTTAATGGCAGAGCTCTCTCAGACAGATGGCTGCTGGTTGACCTGTGGAGGACACATCTACAGTACATCATCTCTCTGGGGTAACCATACCTCACTTTAATGTTATTAATAATCATATATATTATCATTACAGTCTCTGGCCACTCCAACCCCCAGCCCCTAACATACAGACACACACTGCATGAATACACACAAGCACATACAAGTAGAGGCAGCAGACACAGTAAGTGATATAGATTACAACAGTCGTCACTCCCTGCAGATTAAGAGTCACGACCTTGGACCAAATGTCATTAAGGAGCTCCGTTTTTTGGTCTTTTGTCCTGTTAGCGTCTTTCTTTTTACTTCCTTGCTGTTTGTCCATGTGTCTTTGAGCACCTGTTTTACTCTCTATTTAAAAAAATCATTTTCACAGAACTCAATTCTGTTGAAAATGTCATTTCGAAGTCTCCCCTCCTTTAAATAGTCCATGATATGGAATTTCCCATTAGAAAATTTAGGGTTTTTTGTGAAGCATAAGGAATCATCTTATTTGAATAGAAACATTTGGTTGCCTAAAGAGATGCCTATTTAATGTAAACATCCCCAAAAAGTTGGTGATAATATGAAATCATTATCGCAGCCACCGCAGATCCACAGCCAACGCAATAACTCAAAAACTATTTCATGGATCATTTCAAATGTTGTACCCGCAAAGACCTCCGTGCAAGGAAGAACTTCGTTGACTGTGGGGAAGGTTGATTTTGTATTTCTGACACTAGGGGGAGCTTTGTCTTCAAAATTGACAGGCCATAATTTCATATCCGTCTGACATAGTCCAAATTTGGTGCATATAATTTGAATCTATCTTGTGTATCTCATGTTTTACTTTTATATTTCATATTTTATTCACTAGGGGGAGCTATTTACAAAAAAACGTTTTTTGGGACTTAGCTTCCTAAGCGTTGGTCCAATTTCGTCCAGATTCAATGAAGACTAATCGACTCAAGGAGATTTATCTTTTAAAGATTGTATTTTACTCTTGTAGTTAAATTTTAGTCACTAGCAGGAGCTTTTTTTTATAAATAATAAGCAGTGTTTAATAAAAACACACTGTTTTCCAGACATACTTCAAAAAAATAAGAAATAAAGATTTCTTGGATCATTTTCAGATTTTACACGTACGTAGACCTTAGTGTGAGGAGAAACTGGAATGATTTTGGGAGAGATCAGCCGTAAATCTCTGAAACTATGGGGAACTTTATTGCAAAACCTTTTTGGATAATAAAGTCTCAAGCATTGATCAGATTTTGTCCAAATATGGTGAATATGAATTAGCTTGAGGAGATCTATCTTGTGCAAATTATATTTAACCCAGTATATTATGAGGTGTTTCTATTTTTTGTTGCCACTATGTACAAACAAGGGAGGTCAAAATAAGAACAACCTCTGACACTCTAGCATCTACAGATGTCTTCAGCTTGTGCACCCTATTAAACATTTGAAGATTAGGGCAAATGGCCTCAATGGGACAAAGCTCTTCCGCTGCTTAGAGGGGGACATGCATGATATCAGGTTAAAATGATGTTGTATGGCTGATCATTTTACAATATGCTTTACCGTTTGCTGGTCACCTTTATCTTATAAAGGTGACTATTTCTTCTTTCGATTTAAGTCAGCTCCTCTGCTCATTTTGAATTTTTTTTGCAATTATCTACATCTTGAATTGTCCGTCTGTGTTTTGTATATAGGTCGCTTGGAATCAATTATTTTTCCCAGTGGGAGTATGAAGTTGTTTGAACTTAAACTTGAAATTGAGTACTTATGAGAGTTTGTCTTCTTCCTC
Source organism: Lophius americanus (assembly GCA_037951165.1). Lineage (NCBI taxonomy): Eukaryota > Metazoa > Chordata > Actinopteri > Lophiiformes > Lophiidae > Lophius > Lophius americanus. The sequence continues at coordinate 2,408,678 of JBBDHG010000076.1, read as the reverse complement.
TTTCTTTGTTTTTAAAGAAAGAAGCCTTTTTTTTGGTCATAAACAATTATGCAAGTAGTGTAACATACTTAAACTATTTAAACCATCCATGAAGAGCAGTTCCTTCTGTGGTACCCAGGGAGCAAATTGGTGCCAGTGGCTCACAGACTCCTCCCACTGAGCTAAAGTGGGAGGAGTCTTCCCAATTTAGTAGGGATAGGACTCTGGTAGGTATATTCACCATAGTAGGGATATTTTCAAAATTTCAAAAAATACTAACATAACTGTTTGGTAGATTTGACAGTCCTCATCAGAAGGGTTTCATATAATTAAATGTGAATGTTTATAATTTCCTGTTTTTCTGCAATGATGCAGAGCCATTTGAAAAGGGACTTCTGAATATTCAGGAGCAGGACAGGTCTCCTCATGCCCTGTCAACTCGCTGTTTTCTCCAAGCCCCCAGTCTTCGCTTCGTATTTCATCTCCAACCCATCTCCGACCTGGTCCTCCATCCCCACAGCAGTTAATCTGATGTGGTGGTTCCCCACACCGGCTCTTTGGTAGTTCCTCAGTCCACCCACATCGGCTATAGACACCAAAGGTCCTCAGCATTAAATCCTCTTAAATGTGCGTTAAATCTTATGTATTGTTGTGGCACGGCGATTGCTTGTGTGAGAGATTAATTAAGACCCCACATGTTTCATATGATTAAATCCCCAATTTGTATATGCAGAAACACCATGGTCAAAGTTTTGACATATGCATGGATTATTACCACACGTGTACTTGTCGTAATATAACAAGCTCTAGTGTTGTTGTTTTTATCTCATACACACACACACACACACACACACAGCAGTAATCACTAGTATTATCAGTGAACCAAAGGTTGCTCTGATTAACTTCTTCCACATGGCCCCTCATTTATTTCCATGTAACCCTGGAAGCCTTCACTTTTCTTTGAAAGCAATAAAAATGGGACAAATGATTAATTTAAAAGAATGTATTCACCAGCAACTGCGATATTTTAACATTTCTGTTTCGTCGACACTTTAATTTAATTTCAATGTCATGGGTGGTAAAATTCTACTTGTTCTCCGCTCCATTTTCTCCATTCCTCTCCGTTTTCCGGCTCCTTTTCTTAATTTGTCTCTTCCTCCCTCTCTTCCTTGTTTGTTAGTTATTTTGCTCCTTCATCCTTCCAGTGGCTCACCCCTTTTCCCTACCTTCCTTCCGTGCATCCTTCATTTTTTCTTTCTACTCTCCTTCATTCGTTCCTTTGACTCATTTGTATTTACCCCATTCCCTCCTTCACCCTTCATTCCATTCCTTCCTTGTTTGTTTTAGTTCTTTATGTCCCTTATTTTTCCTTTTTTCCCATCTCTATTTCATTCAGTTCTTCCTTACTTGTTCCTTCACTCCTTCCTACTTTCAAACATTTGGCACATCCTTATTTCTTTCCTCTCTTCCTTCCTTCCTTTCTTCTCTCTTTCATTCCTTCCTTTTATTCATCCCAATTTCCTTTGTTCCTTATTTCCTTCCTTCCTTCCCTCCAAGTCTACCTAAAAATATTTGGTTACGTTTTTAGACTTTTAGACTTCTACCATTCGCATGTAGTATTTGCTCCACTATAATTTTCTTCCCTATTTGTTATGCCACTGATAATCCTTCCATCCTTTGACTTATCTGTATTTACCTCCTTACTTCCCTCAATTCAATTCAATTCAATTCAACTTTCAATTCCGCTTCCTTCCATCCTTTCTTCTTTCCTTCCCTCTACCTAAAAAAATACATTTATACCTTTAATACTTCTACCCAACGCAAGTGGTTTTTGCTCATCTGTCATTAATCTTCAAATTTGATGATTTTGAAAATTGATGATTTTATGCCAAACTTTAGAAATAATTCTTCTTTACTGAGTTGAGAAAGTTATTATACTTCGTAAGCTACGTAAACTAATTGAGATTATTTCATTATTGAGGAAACTAATTATTTCAATAAAGAAATGCTGTTCTAACTGCAGCGATATGTGGCTCTTATTATACAGTGACATTACAAATGTATGATGATTATGTTAAATGTGATGCATTGATGTATATAAAGCTACCCAATAGAAAAAACACAAAGTTAAAATTAGCTTACAACAGTAAAATCAACATAAACATAATTCACCTTTCTGCTGCAGACTGCTGTTTTCCATAACGTCTGTACAATCTCGATAACTTGTCTTTCACTTCTTCATCTTCTTCTTCTGTTGTTATCCCACTTTTCTTTCACGCCATCTGGAACTCTTCATCCCCTCCCCTCTACTCCATCCTCTCCCTCCCCACAGATAATCTCCTGCTAGTCTTCCCCTCTTCCTCCCCTCCCTCCGACTTTCTCCTCTTCCTTATTTCTCCATCTGTCTCATCCTGGCAAGGCCATTAACTCATAAATCCAATACAGGCCACCTCAACACTATCTGTCTTCTGCCGATGGAGAGCAGGATGGGATGGAGGGAGTAGAGAGGAGGATCAATGGCTCTCCTGACTGTCAGTCCGCTCACTTGTTTTCACATCAATCTACTCATTGCCTCCTCCGCCTCCGCCTCCTCCTCTTCTCCTTCCTCCACTGTTTTTTTCCTGCTATGTTCCAAATCCAATGAAGTGTTAACCGTAGGAACCAAATGCTGACACAGCGTCTCCAAAAACTCTCTCAGATATTATCAGTATGACTCAAGACTAAAGCTACAAATAAGGTCTTGTTTACTTACAAGGTAATGATTTCTTCATGTAACCTGACCAATGCAGGAGGAGAATTTTTAGGTTCTGAATACTAATCATCAGTCACACACACTGTAGATTACATTAACCCTAACTTGTTATCTTTAGAATCAAAATATCTGATAAATTTCGCCAAACTTTTTGCACAGACTTTGATTCAGTCTGGAGGGTGACTTACACTAATCTTGGTCCTCCAGCATCACCTTGAGGTTTATTTGTGGTTTTGAGTGAAATATCTCAACTACTACCCACGATGAACTGCCATGACATTTGTTGCAAATGTTGTTTGTAATTGTAATAACTTTATAGTAACATTATGATTTTCTATGTCCTATTGACACCTGGTAATAACTCAATTAAATGATGGTGAATATCCATAAACTAATGGCATTCCCATCAGCCTCAGCTGCACTTTATGTTCCATACTAATTAGCAAATATTCGTAGCAAATTCTAACCACGAACAAATTAAAAAATATAGCTGCTAAATGTCAGCATGATAGCATCATAACTGGGGCTATGTTAGCAGTTAATGTTAGCGTTTTGCCCTCTAAGCTGTGCTCTGTCTAAGAACTATCCCACAGCGCTTAATGCTAATGTTAGCAGTTGATATTAGCATTAACCCTCAATCATCCATCAGTCTTTTGGGTTCTTTTAATGTGGATTGGATTCAGAACATTGATAACTTAGAATCAGTTTAGTATTATCTGTTTGGAAAGGCTAAACTCTATTCGCTAAATGAATAAAATAGTAACATTACCATTTTTAATCACCTTTGTGGTCAATCAAGTATAGATTTGAGCGTTTTAGAAATGCAGTGCAATTGAAAGCAGCATCTATTTATATTAAATTGTTTAAGTAAATACTCATGCTGTATGCCAGGACTGATTTGTAATGGATCCATCCTTACCCTTGAATTTAGCCTACTTGTATTTCAC